>JANHFN010009585.1:108082-122513 GCA_032468175.1 Toxicocalamus goodenoughensis
GGGGAAGGATACTGCAAAATCCCCATTCCCTCCCCACCCCATTAACCTGCTTTCCAGCTCCGTTCTCCTGTGCAGGGTAACCAAAGAAGACCCAGCCAATCAGCTGGGACTCGGGAGGTAGGGAATAGATGGGGGCGGGGCCATTTCAGAGGTGGTATTTGCCAGTTCTCCAAACTACTCAAAATGTCCGCTACCGGTTCTCCAGAACTGGTCAGAACCTGCTGAATAACCACCTCTGGTAGCATAATGCATGAGTCCAGCCACGGAGGTTTGTTCAAGAAATCATGATAACAATAACCCGTGGCTTACTACAAGACATGAAACTTGCTGGTAAGAGGAAGCTTTTCTCAAAAAGGACTATGTCGTTCCCAGGGTTGGAGTTTGCTGAAAAACTGGGAGTGTTGAGGATGGCATGAAATTAAACGGAGAGCTGCAGCTTCCCCTAAAACAAGGGTGTCATACTCGTTTCATATCACAACTTTTTCCCCCTTCACTAAACTTGGGATGGGCGTGGCCAGCACGTGAGGCATCTGTGGGCCGTGAGTTTGATAACTGTGTCCTAAAAGATCCAGTCAAACAGTAACAATGGCCTCTTGCATTGCTACCACAACAAACATGGATCTTTTAAATCTCCTGAAACTGCAGAGTGGACAACTCCTGGCCTCGATTTACGACCACAATTCAGCCCATAATTTCTGTTGCTAAGCAAAATATTTAAGATAGTTTTGCCCCATTTTACGGCCTTTCTTGCCACAGTTGTTAAGTGAATAACATGGTTAGTAAGCGAATCTGGCATCCTCATTGACTTTGCTTGTCAGAAAGTCGCAAAAGTTGATCACACGACCCTGGGACACGGCAGCCCTCATAAATAGATACCATTTGTCAGGCATGTGAACGTAAGTCACTTTTTTCAGTGCCTTTGTGACTGGAAATGGTCACTAAATGAACTGTTGTAAGTCGAGGGCTACCTGTAGGATGTTTGCTTGTTCTCTTGGTGGAGCAATATAAAAGTTGCCTCTTGCTCTACAATCTCCTTCTTTGAATCTCTGAATGTATTTTCAAGAGGAGGCAAACATGGCCCTTTATATTTTGTGATATCCTTACGACCTTTTGGATCAGGTACCTAGCACATTTTTTAAAATGTTTTTTTTTAATTCCACCTTTATTTTTGTAAATAATTCAAGACAGCAAATATATCTCTTCCTCCTCCTGTTTTCCTCAGAGCAATAAACCTGTGTGAAGTGAATTGGGCTAATAGAGAGTGATTGGCCCAAAGTCACCCAGCTGGCTTTGATTCCTCACTGCTGCTTTAACTCTTGAGATTCTATTTGGAGGTTAAGCTAAGCTGAACAGGTGAATTAACAATGTACATGGCATCATTTTACACATGCCTACCCCATTTTTCCCCTTTACTTGCTCGTCTTAATGTTTGTAACTTAGAAAGGCATTAGAAACCAGGAGCTTCTATCTGATGTTGCCAGAAACCAGGTCTTCTACTTCGACAACCCCCCCCCAAAAAAACTAGGTACCAGTTCCAATTTTGGACATTCAAAACAAGCTTTTTAGCTGTGGGAACACAGCAAGGAACGTACCTCAGCCACACACAAATGTATTCTTTTCTGTTATTTCTATGTAACATGACATGACAAGGCTTTCCCAGAGCAGTCCATATGCATATTTAAAAACTAAACTATAATCCAAATCAGCTGATCGGCTGGGTCTTCTTTTGTTGCCCTGCACAGGAGAACGGAGCTGGAAAACAGGTTAGTGGAGTGGGGAGGGAATGGAGATTTTACAGTATCCTTCCCCTGTCATGCCCACCAAGCCACCCCCACAGAACTAGTAGTAAAAATTTTTTGAATCCCACCTCTGTGATATTTGCACAGCAACTAGCACAGAGTTAACTAAATTAACATAGCTGCCAGGGCTGATGGCATCCACGGGCAGTCAGCGTTGTGGAATTAATTGCAAGCCCTTCTTCTTTTAGATCTGTGTGGTGATGTCATATGCAAGGGATGGAGCCAGAAATGTGATGCTTCTTTCATCATTCTGACCAAAGCATAGAGGTCCTGCAGATGCCTACTGAAAACATGAAAATAGTGTGGTGCCATTCATGACGTAGGCTTTGCTCTTTTTTCTCTGTGGGGCAACTGCGTAGAAATGCAGTAAATCCATTGTATTCAAGATTTTCAGCAGGTCTTCTCCACTAGGTTTCAATGGGTAGGCAGGCAGGCAGGAGGACTGAAATGGAGAAAAGATGAGATATCAACTGGGAATTTAGAGGTGATAACTGCCACTGAATTGTCCCAAAAACCAGTGCAGATCCTGTGATAGCCCTGGTCCATGATTCAGTCTAGGTATTGCCATAACTACAGGTAGTCCTTGACTTACAACCGTTCATTTAGTGACCATTCAAAGTTACAACAGCACTGAAAAAATTGATTTGTGACCATTTTTCAGCCTTACGACCGTTGCAGAATCCCCATGGCCGCACGATTTACATTCTGATGCTTGACAATTGACTCACATTTACGACGGTAGCCATGTCCCCTCCGGAGTCACAGGATCCCCTTTGGTGACCTCCTGACAAGTAAAAGTCCACAGGAAAGGCAGATTCACTTAACAACCAGGTTACTTATTGAAGAACTTCAGTGATTCACTGAAGAAACTTGGTGAGAAAAGTCGCAAAATGGGGCAAACTCACTTAACCAATTTCTCACTTAGTGACATAAATTTTGGGCTCAGCTGTGGTCGTAAGATGAGGACTACCTGTATTTTGAGCTGTGGTGGTTCAGTGGTTAGAGTGCAGTACTGTAGGCTACTTCTGCTGACTGCCGGCTGACTGCAATTTGGCAGTTCAAATCTCATCAGGCTCAAAGTTGACTCAGCCTTCCCTCTTTCCAAGGTGGGTCAAATAAGGACCCACATTGTTGGGGGCAATAGACTGACTCTGTAAACTGCTTAGAGAGGGCTGTAAAGCACTGTGAAGCGGTATATAAGTCTATGTGCTATTGCTAATGCTATTTTAGTTCAGCATAATGAATCACGCTGAAGTTCTGAATGGCCTTCAAAGGCCGCCCCAAGTAGCCCAAACTGCAATACTCTAACCACAAGGTAACCAAGATATGAGTCAATGAGAGGAAAACTTCCTGTTCCTGAAATGGCTTCGATTGGTGCGCAAGATATAATTGTCTGCAGCCCTCTTGGCCACAACTGTTACCTGCTGTTTCGTATTGCACTAAGCTACGCTGCGATTTCTTTTATTTTTAGCAGAGCAGTGGGTTTTTGGAAATTAAACGTGTACCTTGCCTTTGTTCTTAAGGAACGTAGAACAACACAGAGTATAGCTCACCCATCAATTTATCCCCACAGCAACAAACCTGTACAATATAGCTGGGCAACAGTCAGGACATTTTAATTGCTCGCAGTACTGTGCAGTAACAGCTGCTCTTTCTCCACTGCTGCCTTCATGACAACTGACATCGGCTGTGTCTACGTGAGCGACATGTTATATTTCTGCAGGTGAGACCTGCACTAACCTGGTTAGAGGGGTGGGGGCAAACGGCAACCTTCCTAATTCCCCACATGGCCAAGACTCAGCAGAGGTGGGCAGCCAATGTGAGGAAGCGGCCATGTTGCTATGAAAGGGACGTACCATTTTCTCTCCCTGACTGCACCCTCTTGGTTGTCGATCACCCTGAGAGAAGAGACTTCTGGTGCTCCAGCTGGCTTAGCAAAGGGGTGGGGGTGGGGGGGTGCAGCAAGGCCTCCCTAAGGCAGAAGCCCACCGAGGGGCCTCTGCTGTTGAAAGAGTTGTGAGAGCATCTCCATAAACACGGTCGGGATGAAACTCAATCTATCGCCAGAGTTTCCCTATTTAGGAGAACCTGCTGGAGTGGGGCTGCTAAATTAACTCTTGACTCCTGGGGTATGATGTCATATGACCCTTATGGCATAAGGTTACCATTCATTCCAGCAATGCACCCAATAGGAAGGCAGGCGGCTGATCCCATGCCTGCCTACCCATCCTTATTTATGTCTGTTTATGCTTCTCTCTAAATAACAGTCAAGCTATACCTTCCCACATAACCTTCTATTATAAGGGAGGGAGGGGGGAGACCCATTCTAGTTCCCTTTCACTCACCTTTGCTGTTTTTCCAATGTCTGTGCATGAAGACAGTTGCTTAGGGAGGATTAGCAAATTCTCCCAAAGCTTCACAGCAAGAGGTTGTATGTTAGAAGTCTCCGTCTGAAGCCTTTACTTATTGTTCTCATCCTCCGGGGAGCACAGCTTTTGGCTTATTTATCGCTAATATTTTTAATCTGCTCAATAACTTACTATTTGGATGGATGGCATATGAATTCTTTTATTGCGCCGTTGTTCCAATTTCTTAATATTACTCTTTTATGAGAAGCAGTAAATGAAGTGGTGGCTGGCTTTCAAACAAAAAAAAAGTAATTCACCCAACATTTATTTACTGCTTCTCGTCTTTGCAAAAGCCCACTGAGGAGGTGAGGCTGAAAGGCAGTGAAACATTTGGGATGAGCTTCATGGCAGAATAACTGTTTGGGTCTGGTTCCGACCCGTACTGAGCCACTCAAAACCACCTTGTTCAATTCAGGGAGGTTTCCCTAAATTGCACCTTGTCTACTGGCCGTTGGTTGATTAGACCCTCTGCAATTGTACAGTCCATTTGCATAGTACTGCCATCAGTGGTGGGTTGGGGAGGGCTCATATCAACCGCTGAGGACCAATTGTTAAATATTCTGGACTCTTGCAAGCCAGTTCGGAGCAGAGATGAGCCACTATGCTTAGTTCGCTGATCAGTGGTACCATGGCTGGCAATGTCAACCATGGACTGGCAGAGCCAGTTCTTAAAACGTCTACCATCTCAGGACTGGCTGCCGTCATCCTTGCAATATTGAGGCCCTCCTACATAATTCTGTTACTTCAGGGCCTTGTTCCAGTGACACCACTGTATTTTTGCTGAGCAACGAATTATAAGTACTGCTCAGAACGTGGGCTTCAGCCTTTGCTCCAATGGTGGGATTTGATTTTTTTCACTACCAGCTCTGTGGGCGTGGCTTGGTGGCCGTGGCAGGGGGAAGGGAACTATAAAATCTCCAGTTAGAGGTGAGATTTGTCAGTTCTCCGAACTACTCAAAATGTCCTCTACCGGTTCTCCAGAACTGATCAGGACCTGCTGAATGCCACCTCTGCTTTGCTGATTATCCTGAAAGGGAAAAAAAAAATCATTGTGAGACTCTTAAAGAATTTCAGACAGGATATCCTGTTGTCCCCAACCTCTCCCCCTGACTTAAATGAGAAGTTTATGTTTGGGTGCAATTAGTTACATACAGTAGACAAGGCAGCCACTCAGCAAAGGTGCATCCGGGTCCTGCAGGGGAACAAAACAATCCTCCTTGGGCTCTTCCTTGTATTGATTTTTTTTTAAGAAGATGCTCTATCACTGGGGTGCCCAACAATTCGCAAACACCACCAGGCACATTTGATATTTAAGGACATGTGGCAGGTGCTAAGAGGGTTTCTTCTAAAGTCTACCACCATGACCACGATGGGTAGATGGGGTGGAGCTGAACCATTCATTTGCAAAATATCTGATCCTTATACCTTTTAAGAACCGAAGAAGCTTCTTGGATGAGAAGTGAAACGTTTTTAAAGACTACATGAAGAAAGTCCAGTTGTCTTTTGGAAAGAAAAAAATAAAACCATCTTTGGGACAACCAGGACCTGGATAATTGAGAATCTCCATCCTTATATTTGTGGCCGCATGAGCTTATTCTCAGCCATTCTCTTTTTGACGCCCCCCCCCCCCGAACTGTCACCAATTGAATTCACACGACATGTTTAACGTATCAGCATTTTCCAAGTGCCCACAGCATAGAATTATATGAGAAGGGATCACCCAGGATACAAAGTCACAAAAGGTAAAGCAAGCTATGCTTAGTATATTGTGTGAATTTAGTGCTAGATCTTTCAGCAGCTTAGGTCAGCTTCCTGGAGAGATCCACTCATTGCCAGCCCCAATCTATTTATGTTTAGGTTTTTTTCCAGAGCACATAGGCATATTTCCAAGCAGCCCTGAATGGCTGCTGCGGGGACCAAACCCAAGTGCATTTGGAGGCTGCTGCTTTGCCTTTTTAAAATGAATGAAAATAAAAATAAGGTAAAATAAAGTTTTTAGCATTTAAAAAGTAAGTCATGGAGGGTCACAGAAAGACCAAGGGGGGCTTCTAGGGGCATAGTTTTGGGGTGAGTGGGAGGGAAAGGTGGTTTTTTTTTAACATATTGGGGACCTCCAGACTATTAATTGGCAATAACAATTGGGAATAACATATTTGATGGGGAATAAATTGATTCCAGACAACATCTTCCTTCTACCTCTCATCAAATAATCAGCACTCTCCAAAAATGGAATGGAATGGAATGGAATAGAATAGAATAGAATAGAATAGAATGGAATGGAATGGAATGGAATAGAATGGAATAGAATGGAATAGAATGGAATAGAATAGAATAGAATAGAATAGAATAGAATAGAATAGAATAGAGTATAGTTTGTACACAAAATACAGTTTTTTATTAACAGATATTTGGCCATTGCTCTAATTTAAATATAAATAAAATGTACCTGCTATCCAGATGCTAACTGTTAATGACTTTCTGCATTCCTGTAGTTCTTGACCTTTAAAATGGATATGGGCTGTACAGGCCTTCAAAGAAAATCATGGTCTCTAAGAGAAACTGGGCTTAAACTAACTGAGATCAGACGTTTATTTGTGAGAAAGGGGGCATATAGTAAAACTTTCTTGAAATTGGTGACTTAATTCTACTAATGCTGAGGTGCTATCCAAATTTATCTGGCAGAAATAAATAAAATTATGATCTGAATGTTATTTTTCTGGATATTAGATACAGCAGAAATGTTAAGGCATTGGAAGACTTTCCTGATTTCCTCAACTTTTTTAATCTTGAGCAAATGGATTTATTGGATCTCTGGTATTTCTCTAAATATTTCTCTAAATATTTCTTCTAAATTAGAAAGATTGAATAAGTCCTGGTATTTTACAGGACTTGTAAGAATTTATGGCCTGGTCCAAATATTAATGTTACTGAGATTTATATTTATATTGTGAGAAAAAAGTTTTTGCTTTTATTGAAACATGTTTCCCTTCATTTGAAGAAAAAAGTAAAAGAGAAAGAAAAAATTAGAAGTATGAATACACACGTTTTACTGAATGTTTAAAAACTGTGATTAGACTTAAGACAATTCATTATTTTATATTATACATATATCATCGGTGTGTATACACACACACACGATTGATCAGGGAAAACACATCTATATGTTCATTAGAAATATATATATAGGAAGCACCCATTTACTTCTATGGGCTTATGCTGAAATTCACATTTGCTTTGAGGTGAGTTTCTTCAGTTTTTGCAGTTACTCTGGCTACATAGCTAATTCTCCCTTCTATTTTTTCAGGGAAATTCCTTTTTTCCGGTTTGAACTAAAGTGAATAACCCTAAATTCCAGCATAGGAGCCAAATGCTGTTTTCCATTACTGGAAAAATAAAGGTCTGGCTTTTATTTGGGACTTGATAGGTCTTTTGGTTTCCATTCCTGCGTGAAGGTCTAGGCACAGTCTAAATTACTGAACTTTGTTGTTGTTGCTGTTGTTTGGCCTTTTCAGCTCTTGCAGGTGGGATTTCAGACCCGATACCTACTTTATGTGACAAGCATGCTTTCTGCGTGTACATTGGTCATGCTACAGTTTCATGGCTTCAGCCTTCAGCAACTTTTCAACTTCTCCAAGAATAGCGGATGCAGGAATTCTATTCCAACTGTTTCCACCTCATCTTTATTCTGATCATTAGAGAAAACTATATGGCGCTCTTGGAAATAAGTGCTCATTGGAAGAAGCAGAGGACTTTGCCCACCAGAATCAAAGCCCTCAATATCCACATATTCCAGGTATCCATATTCATAAGTCTGTAGATTCTCAGTTATCCAGGTCATGGTTGTCCCAAAAGTGCTTTTTCAAGAGGTAATTGAACTTTCTTGTTTTTTTCTTTTGAAGACGTTTTGCTTCTCATCCAAGAAGCTTCTTTAGCCCTGACAGGATGGTGGGGAATGGAAGTATTTGCAGACAGCTGGTCATTTGCATCCTTTTTGGGGGGAATATAAATCCTTCCATTCCCCACCATCCTGTTAGAGCTGAAGAAGCTTCTTGAATGAGAAGCAAAACATCTTCAAAAGAAATAAACAGGAAAGTCCAGTTGCCTCCTGAAAAAGCACCTTTGGGTGTACTTATTTGTGTTTCCTTTTTCACAGTTTTACACTGGTATCAAAATCCCATGAATAAAAAGACCATCTCTATCTGTGGAGCTGGCTGAATTCTCTTTGGGTTGAAGAAATAAACAAAGAATAAAAAGGTTTGGTCTGCCTCACCTGTGCCGGCAGGAGAGGTATGGTGTGGACTCCATTGGCCGCAGGGAATTCCAGCTGGCAGGGTTCAGAAGAAACTTCTCTACAAATAAATAGAAATGTATGAAGAAAATATGTTATATAAATTTGGAATAAGCACAATGGAAAGAATATGTCATTGTAATTTGATAAGATAGTATGTATAGAAATAAAATAAGCAAGTGTAAATGATGTCTTGACGTTGACACAACTGTGTATCTAGTTTTATTTTATGTTTTTAAAACTTTTGAAATTTGAACAAAGTTTATTAAAAAAAAGAAAGAAACTTCTCCGCTGTTGTGCCTCCCTTTGGAACAGCTCTCTCTCTCTTTCTCTCTCTCTCTCTCTCTCACACACACACCCAGTGAGGTCAGCTCCAATCCTTCCATAAAAGTTAATAACTTGGCTCTGCCAATTGACTTGGGCTCCAGCAGAGAGAATTCACATTGGGGTGGTTGGTAGATTAACAGAAGATCCCACTCCCCCCTTCTCATCATACTCCCTCCAGTGGTGGGATTCAAAAAAAATTACCACCGGTTCTGTGGGCATGGCTTGGTGGGGTTGGCAGAGGAAAGATACTGTAAAATCTCCAGTCAGAGGTGGTATTTTCTGGTTCTCCTAATTATTCAAAATTTCCACTACCGGTTCTCCAGAACTGGTCAGAACCTGCTGACTCCCTCCCTCCCCATGTTTTTAGCTAGGTTGATTTTTATAGTATTGTATTTATAAGAGGCGAGGTGGTGCAGTGGTAGGAGTGCAGTACTGCAGGCTACTTCTGCTAACTGCTGGCTGCCTGCAATTTGGCAGTTCGACTCTTACCAGGCTGAAGGTTGACGCAGACTTCCATCCTTCCGATGTGGCTAAAATGAAGAATCTGGGGGCAATATGCTGACTCTCTAAACTGCTTAGAGAGAGCTGTAAATCACTGTAAAGAGGTATATAAGATTAAGTGCTGTATTATTAGGTTTTATATAGTTCTGTCTTTTAATCTCGTAAGCCACCCGGAGGTACCATGCAATAAAATGGATGGCTAATAAATTTTACAACTAAATACATTCTTAGAATGGGATGAAAATTGTTTTTTTTTTAATCCCACTCAAAAAAAAATGTTTAACCCAGACAAGCATTAACTCAGTGTTTCTCCACATCGGCAACTTTAAGATAGTTGGCTGAGGAATTCTGGGAGTTTAAGTTGCTAGGGTTGAGAAATAGGGCCCTAACCCATTTGGCATGGAAAAAGCACACTGTAATTTATTGATGCACAGAAATCACTGGCAAGCAAAAGAAGAAACAAAACTAGAACAAGTTATTTTAGTAATTTAGTATGTGACTGAAATTGATATGCCTCAATTCAGTATGGAATATTCTTTTTCATATTAAAATTCCACATTACCTTTGAATAATCTCAAAACTTTGGCTTTTTGGGTTAAAAAAGAATTTATTTAAAGCACAATATTGTATCGGAATCAACAAGTAGATCTGAGTTCTACTGTTTAAAATTTACCAACTTCTCTGAAGTACGTCAAAGAAACAAGCTTCAAATACATCAACAAGCAGAAAACTGCAGAAACTCTCAGTTCTGAGTAGAGATAGGCAAAATTGTTCTCCATGTATATCACATTTTCTTAAATAATATTTACTGTAATTTATTTCTTGCTCAACGCTTTCATCTTGTTTCTTTTCTACAGTTGCATGTAAATATTTGTGATGAAAGCTAACCTGCACAGACTTCTCTTTGAAAAGAATACTAATTGTTTGCCTTTTAAAAATTGTAGTTATTAAACTATGTGCGTAGGAAAGAATGACCACCATTCTTTCATCATTGACTGGGGTCCTAGACATACAGGTCCATGTCCAGGTTAGCATTAGACAACATGAAACTGGTTTCTCATTTGATCTTCAGTTTCAGAATCTCAGTATCTTTACTGCATAGTAATTGATGCTTGCTCCAGAAGATATCTTTAAAAATTGTTGGCTAACTTGCTTGTTCCAATGAGTCAAATTTAATTGGTTTGCCACTGAAGCTTATGTTTATATGATTTCTTGCCATATATGTGATTCTTATCACATATTAAGTATTCATATTACGTCCCAAAGATGCTTTTTCATTACAGGGATAATGACACACTCAAGACTTCTGTTGTGTTTCATTTTGAACATCTCTGCTTAATACTGTGTGGATTAGTACTCTCATTTTGAAAGGCACATATTTCAAGTCAGTGGCTCCTAGCAGTTTTTTCTAGACTTTATTAAATATCACTTTAAAATGAAGGCAAATAAGAATGTTTTGGGTAAAATCATGTACTATAAAACCTGAGTTACATGTAGGAGAAAGAAGAAATGTTTAAAAAAGAAATGTTTGATATACACCTTACATGTGGCTAACAGATGTTACACAGAACCCCATCTTTCTCTTTCTTTACTTTTCTACATTAGGTTTTTATGTGTCTGTTTTTTCTTCTCTATTTTATACAGTTAAGTCACCTCTTCCTTCCCCATAGCTTTCTTCTATTCCAAACACTATGGTGATACGCTTTGGAAAACATCCCTGCAGGGTAAAAGAGAAAATAAATAATTATCTGTGACAGAAATTTGTTTCTATAGGCCTCAGACTATCACAATGGGATTATACATCAGACAGGAAAGTTACTATAAGATTGACTGTCTTGATGTTATAATGATTTATGGCTATTTCATTGGTGACCCAAGATTCTGGAAAGCCTATTACAATTCCTCTTATTGTAATAATCACTTCTGCTTCTTCTTGTAGACATTGTTGGAGGAGAGCCATGGGAGCAAAAATCAAGAGGAGTCTTATTTCTAAATAACAAATTTTATTAAAGGTATAAGTTTTTGTGAACCACAGTGTTTTGGTGAAATTTGTTAGTCAGAAAAAGTGCTGTAAGACTTCCCCTGATTTTCGAATCAATATTAGAAACTAATTTATTAGAAGCAATATTAGAAATTGTTTATAACTAATAAATATTATATTAGAAATATTCAGTAGATAGTAGATAGTATTTCAAGGCCAAACTATGCAGTTAGAACATTAGTGACAACTTCTTTCTCTAATTATGAATGCTCATATTCTGGTACCATCTGACCTAAATTTCAGTAATACAGTACAATTTGGTAAAGTGGTTAAGACACCAGGGGGGAGAAAGTGGGAGACTGTGAGTTCAAATGCTGCCTAAGTCATAAAAGCCAGGTGAGTAACCATGGACCAGTTGCTCTCTTTCTCTGCTCAACCCACCTCACAAGGTGGTTGTTGTGGCAAAAGATAGGAGGAGGAAAGTGTGTTGTATATGTTCATCATGCTGAGTTATTTGTAAAAAATAATAAAGGCAGGATACAAACAAACAAGTAAATAAACAAATATGCGGTTGCAGTTCAGAAAGCACAACAGCTAGATTTCTACAAGCATTAAAATTGCCATCTCTATCAGGATTCATTTCAAGGTGGTATGTTAATTTTTCAAGTTCTGCATGGGTAGTGGATTAATTATATCAAAGGCCACCTACAGTACTTCCATATTGATTTTTCTTTGGGTTCACATGCCTTAAGAACAGACGCAAGCTATTATCCATGCTTACTTTGGAGGAATACTGACTAGAGATCATTCAATCAGAACTGAAGAAGTTTCTTGGATGAGAAATGAAATATTTTCAAGTAAAACAAAGAAAGTCCAGTTGCCTTTTGAAAAAGCACCTTTGGGACAACAGTCCAATTGCTTTTCTGCACGATTGACATTACCTAGCATTGGCAAGCTTTGATAGTACAGTATAGAAATACTTACCCCACCAAGGAGGAATAAGGAAGTTGTTAGAAGTTTGTGAATTCCTTGCCCAGCTGGTCAGCACCTAGCTGACCATGGCTGATTTTCAACATCAAGTAGATTTGGCCTTTCTTAGTACTTGGATAAGAGTCAACTAGGAAATCTTAGAGTTCTAAGCTATACAATTGGAGGGGGAAGGAATCTGAGAGAAGGCAATGTAAAATCACTTCTATACTGTTGCCAAGGAAACTGTATCAATGTGAACATACATACAAAAGTTAAACTTGATTCAAAAGCATTTTACTTCTTACTGCTAAATCCTTTTTTCTTTCCACTACTGTATTGAGAATGTATGCATTAGTGACCAATATATCTGTAATTGATTGTTGACAATAAAGTGGAATATTGTTTTCTCTAAATGTTAATAGCAGTCAACAGAATCCATAACTGTTAACCAAAACAGGGAGATTAAACTATTTACAAATTGTTTATAACATAACGATGTTAAGCTAAAGACCTGAGAGATGATAGATTATAACAGAACTGAGATGGAATAATTACTGATTAATCAATGGTAAAAAAAGCATAGTGCTGGACAAAGACAAATGCAATCTAAAGTATTTCAGGACATTGGACAGTTCCCACTGAAAACCGATGTTGCTCCTATTAAACCTAAAGCTTTCTGTGACCATGTGCTCCCACACAGGCCTGAGAAGTACCCAAACCATGACTTTATACCATTTATTTATGAACATGATTATTTTTGCTCCAATTGGCTGACAAAAATGAACGAATGTTTTTGAATTGAACAGTCCTGTGCACTATATCATCACTGAAGCATTTGGAAGTCCAGTACCTTTTAGATAAAAAATGTACTGCTTACAGATAGATATTATCAACTATTAGATGTTGTGAGATTCTAAATATATTCTGGGAATAACTAAGTGGAATCAATTCTGATTAGTTCTATGATGAAAAACCACTAGAAAACACAGAATTATCACAGGGAAAGTTAAAAAAATTCCAAAAGAAGGAATGGCATATTATAGCAGTCCCCAACGTTTCTGGTTGGTGGACTGGCGGGGGGGGGGTTCTGAACAAGTGGCGGCATGTGTGCAAAGCACCATTTGCATGAGCAGTGGGCACACATACCTGGTATGTGGAGTTCTGCGCATGAGGGCCAGCATCTGCTGCTCATGCAAACGGTGCTTTGTGTGTGAGGGGAAATACCCACCACTTACGCAAATGGAGCTGGGCATGTGCACTTGCCTACTGCTTGCATGGCCCAGTTCCAAACTGGCCACAGCCTGGTATTGGGCTGCAGCCCAGGGATTGGGGACCCTTGGCATATTACACCCATATTGTCCAAGTTTTCTTTGTATGAAACTTCACTTTTTAAACCATGTTTTAATATATACCTAAACAGTAGACACTCCCCCCCCGATAGCAACAGTTCCTAAATGTATAAACTTCTAATAATGTCTGTCCTATAGGCTCATTTTACAATCTCTTTCCTGGACCCCGGAGGGGTAGGCAAAAGAAAGGAGAAGACATGGAAGTCTTGGGGAGGTGCCGCGATCCCGGAGACTGGAAGAAGAACCCCCTGAAAACCAATGGCAGAAGAGGGAGATTGTGACAACTGTGACGATCGGAACCAGAAACAAAGTAGCCCAGCTGATTAAAAGAAGCGAAAAGAGGGAAACAGCAGGCTGAGGACTGAAAAGGTATATTTTAAGAAGATCTTCAGAATATTGGTGTATACTGTAAGGGAAGCTCCAAATTGAGTGGTGTGGTGAAGCGGCGGAATTTTTGATAGGAGTGCTGACTGAAACAACGGCAGAGATTTATGCTGACTAATGGAATCATGAAACCTGAGGAGACGAAGGGTGAGATAACAACATTTGCTTTGCAAGTGGAGGAGTGAACTATAGAACCTTATTGTCCATTTATTTGAGAAGTGGGGAAAGAAAGAAAAAGAAGTGAAAGTGGTTAAGTGGTATAGGAAAATGAAAGGACAATTAAGAGTGTAAAACGTAGAAAAGAACTTTGGACACATTGAAAGATCAGAAGAAAGGACTGGGGAAAAGAAACTTTAATTTGATAAATATTAATAGACAATCCTGACAACAAAATAAGAAAGATTTATTTAAGGTTCATAAGTGAA
>JANHFN010009585.1:130055-153719 GCA_032468175.1 Toxicocalamus goodenoughensis
CCCTTCCAGCATCACCTGGAGACAGGCAAGGAAAAGGCGTCCCTGGGGGCACTTTGTTCGCTTTAGCACTTTGCTGCCAAACCCAGCCACAGCCAGTGATTATTTGGGGGTGGGTGGGAGAGAGAAAGCATCTCTCGCATTACCAGGGGAGGAAAGGAGACCTACAAAACGCCAATCTACCGTGTTCCAGGAGTTCTTCGAAATCACCAAACGTTCCCACTTGCAGTTCCCATGCCTCCCGGCTCAGGTCCCTGAGATGCACGATCACACACCCAGTGGCAGCGGCAACAACAGTCCCTTCCCCCCAGCACCCAGTCAGCTCTCCCCATTAGTTTTCTAGCTTTGAATTGCTCCCGGCTCTCTCTTTCCTCCCCCCCGCCCACGTGCAGGCAGGAAAGGAAAGTGAGAAGGAGCCGTGCACAGCTCTCGCCTTTTCCAGCCCTTGCTGCCTCTCCCAACATCGAAGCCTTGGAAACGCAGCAGTAGTGTCCTGAGTTTCTTGCTTCTCTACTACTGTCTCCTCCTCCTCCTCCAGCACCACTTTCTTCTCTGGGTAGGGCGATTCTTAACTAACTGAGCATACTAAGGCAACTCAGGACTCTACCACTGATGTGGAGAGCTGGGAGGCACAAGAACTGCATGGCCCAGATTAATTGCTTTTGGGGGCCATTTCTTCTGCGGCCCACCAATTTTTTCCCGCGGCCCACTGGTTGGCGACCGCTGGTCTACATAACACATAACAACAAATCAGTTAGAGGTATCTTTAGTAGGATTGCAACTGATTTGAAAATGGTTGGGGAGACCTGGTTTAGACAAAAAATAGAGAATTTCTCAGCTGTTTTGAGGAGGCATGCTGTGGTCCCTATCAGTCAAGGGATTTCATCTGGTAGAGTCCAGGAGAAGGGCCTTGTCTGCTGTGGCTCCAGCCTTTTGTAGCATTTGACCCCCTGAAGTGAAATTGGTTCCCACCCTCCCTAGTTTAGAGATATGTTATAATTTTAATGTTTTATGCTGTAAGCCATTCAGAGTTGTTTCATTACAAAATGGGTGGCAAATAAATAAATAAATAAATAAAATCCAATTTTATTTAACTTTCTTCATGATTCTGAAAATAATGTATTCCTCTAAGATAGAATTCACTAATTAAGAGTAGCATTTATAAAGTTGTACTTTTGCTTTAGGCTTTGTAGAAACCAAAAAAAAAATTGATGAGCTGTTTTAATTAATAACAGAATAATGCTACACATAAAGATCTGAATTTTTCTTGTTGACTTGAAATGTTTCATGCTTATCCAAGTAGCTTCTTCAGAAAAGAACTCCAGTTGCCATGACTCAACTTCCAGACAACTCTACTTGAATGACTGGGAATCTTCATTGACATATTGCCACACATTTTAGGAAAGAATATTAAAAGAATATGAGAAGATAGCAAAAATAAAGATGTGAGACATTTGCAAATCATGAACAACCCTATTCGATATTTACCTTTTACTAAAGCATATGCTACTGTAAAGCTACATAAAACTTTTCAGTAAAACAAAATTGAGCATGTAGTTTGCTCTCCCCCCTGTAAAAAAAGGAAGAATTTCAAGCTAGTGATTTCAGCATTCTCAATTCTAATTTTCCATGTCACTCTAAATTTAGTACTTTTAAATCAATGCAAAGCTTTGTCTAAAAGTCCAAATTCAGATCCCAATATTGCAGAAATCTTCACACACTTCCAAGTAATACATGATACAGGGATGCAACAAGATATTCTTAACACTCTCTTCATTTTCCTTCCAAGTTGGTATGTTTTGAAACATGGACTACTAGTGCTCAGAAATTTCTATCCTGTGAAGATAATATAATTTGAACAGCTCTGAGATTTTGGCTGGACTCAAGCTAAGCAGGGTTGAGTTGGGTTAATTTTTAGAAGAGTGAATACCAGAGTTTAGGGTAGATTTAAAAGTTAGAAAAATCTCAAGAAGACAGGAAATAAGAAACTATTTCCACATAGAAAACTAAAATGATGTAGAGTTGAGCTGGACTCAAGCACAACTTTTTTATTCCTATGACCTTCAAGACGCAAAAGCTTTGAACTCTTAATTGTACCGCAAACTGCAAAATCAGTAAAATGAATATTAAAATACTGTGATTTCCTTCCACCCTTTGAATGTAATCATAATTAGGCTTCTGATGAAGTATAAAGCGTGACCAAAAGTGGTTTCACATTTAATTAAAAAAGAGAGGGAGTGGCAGGTCACAATATAGTACCTGTGCAGTGTATTGGATAAAACAAATCTCCATTCAGACGTATAATTTTCTTTGGGCCTTCAGCCAGAGAGCCTTGCCACCGAACTAGTTAGGAGTGTTATCATCTTGATAACATGAAAAGGAAAGATAAAAGTTTTTAATGAATAAATCAGTTCTGTTTTGCAACATATGTGATTATACAACTTTTTTAAAAAATGTTTCTTTATTGATGTTTTATTTGCCTGTGTTTTAAATATTTTTGGACAGTTAGCAAGCTCCTAGTATAAAGCAAGTCCAAAGTTCTCAGAACAGGGAGATCTGCAAGATTAATTTAGAAGACAGAGTGAAGTGGAAGAAAAAGGAAGATAGGTCAAGGGCAACTTACATATGAATGGAGACATATGATACTTTAGGGAATAGCTGAAATACAAAAAGAGCAGGCCCCAAGCCCAGAGGACCTAACAAACTAAACTGACATGTGTTTATTAGTTCCTCAATCTTGCAATGAAAAGGGCATCAAACATATTTAGCAGCCAAGAAAACTGATGTTTCGTTAATAAACATCAACCAGATGGCAACTACCAGCCTCTTCAACAGGGCCGCAATTTCTATAAAACACATTCTTTATTTAGTCTACAGATTCTTTCAGATCTTTCCCCCCTTCCCTTTTTCCTTTCCCTTTTCAGATTACATTAAACAATAACTACTCAAGGATGGTAATGTATAGAGAAGAAAGACTATATAACTTTTTTTTCAGAACTAGCAAAATTACCACAGTCTTTCCATCCTCATTTCTCCCCACATTTATAAACCAAAAGTATGTCTCCCTACATATTTGTGGAGGAGGTTAATGGTAGAAACAGGCTAAATGTATTTATAAAAAAGGGACTTATTATACACTAGATGTGTTTACAGGATACCAAGCATAAAAGGGCTTTCTACACTTTCAAATGTATATAGAAAGTACACAATAACCAACAGCCACACTGCACAGGAGGGAAAACCATTAGAGACAAGTTAAAATAAGCTGATATCCAGGAAGTCCCAGCCCACAAAAACCAATAAAGGAATTACCAGCCTAACTCAAAATTTGTTCTGAATCTTCCTTATCCAAAGCAGAACTATAAACAAGCATTAAACATAGGACTAAGTAACAGGATATCCTGAAGCTACCTCAATTGTGTCCTGTCTCTATAAGAGGACAGTAAGGAGTAAGGCTATGCATGCCTTCAGAAATGTATTTATTTGTAAAAATGTATTAGCCACTTATTCTACCACAAGGTAATTCACCTAAACAAATGAACTCATACAATACCTGCCTGCTACATGAAGTCTTTGGAAAAGAAGTGGTGGCTTCTGTTAAAAACAGAGAGGTGCTCTATTGTGAGTCCATTTTTCTAAACAGGCTCCAAAGTATTCAGGACCCCTAAGATGGAAGACTTCTGAATATATTTCAGAAAACCTGTCTAACCCACTAGCTATTCACAACCTTATATAAATCAATCCAGAAAAAAAAACAGACCCAATGTTCCCCCACCCCCAAATTCGGTCTTGAATTTTCAATTTCCTGGTCTGTAGATGCAGAAATTACCAAAACATAGTAATTAGTAATTAACTCAAGAGAATAGTGGGTTATTTGAATCAAATGCAGGTAAAATAATCAATTATCAGGATCAGGTTTTAGATTCTGGTTTGTTAATTAATTCAAGCTAGAAGGAAACACAGTTCCAAAAATCAAGGTTTAGTTGAGTACTAATGTAAAAGAAGATGCTTGATCATGAGAATCCTTCCTGACAACTCATTCTTAATTTTTGCTTTCAGTGGTCAGGTCTGTTTAAAACCACCATGGTTTTAAATCCCTTTTAATACTTATCCTCTCTGAATTAACCTAATCTCTTTTGAAAGCCACTAAAGCTAATAGTCATCACAACATCTAACAGGTTTCACTGGTCAATCCAGGGTTCTAATACTAAGAATATTATGCAACAAGTGAATTGAAATATTCACCTTTATTCCAAAAACCTTTGTAGTCAGATCCACCATAACCTAAGTTTGGATATTACTCAAAAATTGTAACCTTTGATTTTTGACTCATACAACAGACTCCCTCTGAATTTTGCTCTCCCTGTGAACAGTAGTATAATTTCCAATAGTAAATACTTAAGAAAGAAGCCATCTGTATGATATTTATCTAGACATGTGAGAAACTCTGTTCAGACATTTACCTGAGGCACTTTCCGAGTGTTGAAGATACTACAGGATTACCAATAATTAGTAAGAGATAAATTAGTGCCCAGTATAGATCAAATAAGCTTAGCTCAGTGTTTTACAAGTCTCTGAAATGTTATTAGCTACTATTGTATATTAATTGTGATTAGTGGTATGATGCCTTTTCATTAGATACTTCTCACATACATTACCTGCTGAGATAATTAAATAAATGCTGTCTCAGTGACTCACAGTTTGGGTGTTCTCACCATGCCTTAGAAATTGGGATAGGGGCTTACTCTATCACATGGTATTATGTACGCCTATAATTGTTGAGAATTATATTTGAGAGCTATTGCCAAGCAGTGAAAGGTATCTTTTTTTCTTAGAATCTGAGTTTTTCTCATAGGCATATTGACCAAGTTTGCGACGGTCTGTATGCAATGTCCACAAGATTATAAAAAATTCAATGTAGTTATTAATTTATTAATTAAGAGGTGCCTAAAATAATGCACTGTTCAAGCTTCATGCATCAGTCAGGAAGTCATTCAATTTGCCATTGCAATTTGTTCACTACATCATGGAGAATAGGAACTCCCTACTATTTTTCTAATGGGAATGAGCTGAATAAGTTTCCCACCATGTATGCATCAGCTTCTACAAGACCTGCAACTCCAATGCAGTAAGAAACCCAGTTATTCGTTTACAGTATATTGGAGGGTTCTTTCATGCAGATTCAACCAGAAATAATAAAGATCCAGCCCTCAAGAAATGGATTGGATTCCCAAACAATCAAATATAAATTATCTAACTTTCCCTTTTACGATAACTCTAAATACAGTACAAAGAAATACGTGTTCTAGGGTAAATAGTCTAATTACTTTCATATATGGTATGTAATGTTAGGATGCCAGAAACTCTGCTGACAGTATTATTTTTTCTCATGCCAAAGCAGCGGCACAAACTTTCTTCATTTCAATATCAAAGTCTGCATTAGTACATCTTAGCTCCTGAATGCAAATATCAAAGCCACTCCTGTGCAAGGATAAAATATAGTGCATTTCTCCTTACAAACTCAGATAAACATTGCCCAGCTAAGCCAACACTTTCAAACATTCAGCAACCTTTAATACACTTATCAAATTAACATAATCCACTTGGAAAATTCACTCATTTAGTTTGATAAAGACAAGACAAAGCAATTTGTGCTATCATGCATTCATGCAACTTCTAGGAGCCCAATACAAATTTCAGTTTTAATTCCGAGGTGTCATGTTGCCTATTTGTGTCTTGATATATAAATAAAATTACCTGCACTCTTGTGCAGATTTACAGACATGAAGTTTAAGTTATAAAGGAAATATTAGCTAACTGATCTAACTACAGTAACATCAAACAGTTTCAGTTTTAATACTATGAGTCAAATCTTTTAAATATAATTCCTACAATACCCATAGTTACCATGGTGCCATAGTATCACACACACAGATGATCATATAGAAAGAGAAATACCACTTCCTATTCTTGTAATCCACTGTGATTGATTGAAGTAATTTTTATGGAACTTCCTCCCCAATTCGTCTTATTGGAATACATTTGACTAGATCAGAAGATGAAAATGCTTACTAATTATGTTTAGCATATGGGAGTCTCCGATCCTTTGCTGTTACACTATGTATGTTAAAAATTAAGAACAGATTACCAAAATATGAAACTTGGTATTTAAAAGCCAAGAATAATTGCAACTGGAACAGTCTATGTGTATTATTGAAAAGCAGTCATGAAACTTCACATTTTTTGACACTGCTAAATTTTAGAATACAAGAAACCTTCAGACAAAGCCCAAGGTTCAGAATCTTCAGATATAAAAATAAATGTAAATAAAGTCTAAGTGTAACTGTCAGCTCCATAATGAATATGATACTGGTGGGACCAAATACTCTTAAATTTATTCCAAAGGTTGCCTGGCCAACAGTCAGCAGTGCTGTAAAAGTGGGTTCCTGCATTGGGTGAAATGTTGGACTAGATAATTTGTAATGTACTATCCAACCCTTGCATATTTTTTATTTTATTTATTTATTGAATTTATACTGCCGCCTATTTGCCTATGGCGACTTGAGGTGGCTTACAGAATGTAAAACCATATTTAAAATAAAAAAGCAATAAAAACTAATGAAAAGAATCAAATAAATTAATAAAGTACAATAGAACAAAATCTGGGGGAAATAAAATAAAAAATCACCCCTCAACTCCTACCCCCCCCCCCCCAACGACAGCAGATCACATGAGCCATTTGATGTGCTCCATCCCGCTCTGGGTTCCCCAGGCCCGCTGGCAAAACCAGGTCTTCAGTGCCTTTTGAAAGAGTGCTAGAGTGGGAGCCATTCTAATCTCTGGGGGAATGATGTTCCAGAGAGAGGGAGCCACCATGGAGAAGGCCCTTCTTCTGTGTCCCACCAGGTGTATCTCCTTCAGGGATGGAACATGCAACTTTCCCTGTCTCCTACTCTAATTGGTCAGGTAGATGTGACCAGCAAGAGACATTCCCTCAGATAATCCAGTCCCAAGCCATGAAGGGCTTTAAAGGTGACAATCAGCACCTTGAATTGCACCCAGAAGCAAATCAGCAGCCAATGCAGCTCCTGCAGGAGAGGTGACACATGTGCATACCGGGGTCTGCACAAAACCATGTGGGCCACTGCATTTTGCACCAACTCCATATAGTAGTCCAACTCTATCTGCATCTTCAAGCTTTATCCTCTCATCAATCCTTTGAGGTAGGTTTAGTGTGTTGTTTTTCACTTTTATGGATTAGAAACATTCAACCAATTATGATTTAGTCAACTCATAATGATTGAAGGCAATTATGGCTGCAAGTGACATTTCAGCCTATTTAGATTTGTGGCTGAATGGGTATTTGAGTTCATGATTTCCAGACCAATCTATTTTAAATTAGTTTTCTTTTTTTCTAACTAGATTCTGCTTTAGATTAAATTACTGAGGTAGTTATGAATCTATCTACAGATTTAAGACCAAATGAGTTTGTGTACAATCATAGCCTAGTGTTCATGTGAATCCTCAAAGTCATTCAGGGATTTCCAGATTTTAATTATAAACTGCCTCAAAATTTCTTTTAATGGGGTTAATTTTAAATAAAACAAACAAATATCTGGAAGATAGATATAAATATGAACAAAACAACGTAGCTGTGCACTGGCTATCTTTATGAGAGAGATATATGTTCTTTTGGCAGGAAATAAAATTGATCTCTATAAATGAAAGAAAGCAACATTTCATGCAAGACAAATAACCATAGCGAAAGTCTAGAATTGTTGCTTCAATCTACCATGAAAGTTTTGGTTACTTTTATCTGGAGCAACATATTTCCGTTATCTCTTTATAAAGAATTATAATAAGGAATTATAATTATAATGAAACATACAATAATTATTTCTTCTGAAGTTCTCACAGATATTGATCATATTGGATGTCTTCAAATAATTATAATTAATAATATGTACATCCAACATTGTTTTTAAAGAAGCAACCTGACATTATGGAAAAACTTCCTAACAATGAGTACAATGAAGACAGCTTGTCTTCAGAAGTTGTGGGTGCTTCCTCACTGGAGGTTTTTAAAGAAGACACTGAAGAGTCATTTGTCTGAAATGGTATAGGATCTATTTGAGCAGGGGGCTGGACTAAGGGACCAACGTCCCTTCCAGCTCTATTCTGATTCATATCAGCTATGTCATGATTCATTCTAGTTTAAAACAATGCGAACATGAACATCTTGACTCAGTATGACATTAAAAAAACATTTACTGGTTAAACAATCTACTTCAATTTGTTGGCAACTAAAGGGAAGGATACAATCATATACAAATAGTCCTTCATTTATGACCGATTGCTTAGTGACTGTTTGAAGCTACCTAAAATGAGGATGTATGACCTGGATCTAGAGTTCAAAGTTCTGATGGTTGCCCTCCCCCCAAGCCGCATGATTACACCTAAGACACTTGGCAACATGGCTGCATTTACAACCGGTTTTAGCAACCTGTAATCATATGACTGTGTTTTATAATAGTTTTCACTGGCACTTACTTCCTGGTTTTGGCAAACTGTAACAAATAATGGGTTCCCTTAACGACCACTGCAAAAAACATCATAAAATTATCATAATCCATTTTACGACCTACAACTTTAATGGGCAGGCCTAATCCTGAATGATGGAGCCAAAACTTGTAGCCTAAACCTAATACTGTTATTCTTTGCAGTACCTTGAATATGAATATTTTTCACTACACTACACTACAAATATATCAAGGAGAAGTGAATCCCCTTCTTACTCTATATACTCCACACACACAAAACCTACTATTTCAAGGCTTGCTTTTCATTGCTTGCAGCAAATGTTGCAGGAAGAGTTTAGAGAAATATAGAAACTGTACCTACTACACTTTGGCTCTATTTGTGCCTTCATATTAATACAATAGTTGTCTGGACCACACTATCTTCCCATTCCATGTTTTGATTCTTCAGCCCCAATAATTTCTTCCTTTCTACCTCTCTGCAGGGCCCTCCATACAGTTCTCTGCTCTGGAGTTTTGCACAGAGCTCTCAATCTGAAAGCAAATTTCTTTTCCAAAAGCCAGTCCAGCAAAATTAGAACAAATACTGAAACGATTTCAGACAAATTAGTTTCCTTTCCTCCATCTGTTCCATGGAAAAGCCATTTTCCTTAAAAAACAGAAAACAGGAAAAAAAGAACTGTAATATGGTTTAATGACTTGTATCTTGGAAATAAAACCTGAAACAGCTGATTTATTTCAGTTTGACAAATTGTTCAGTGCTGACCTACTCAGATTTGCCAGTTAGATTAGAATGACAAATTATTTTCACAATGCAATGTAAAAGGTTTTCAGAATATTATTACAGCATCACTTAGGGCCACCCAGTGTTAAGTAAAAGTGAGATGGGCAACTATATGAATGAATGGATGGATGAATCAATTAATCAATCAATCACCCTTCAGGAAATTATTGTTCAGATTGTGTCAATACTTTCATTTTTTAGATTGGTTTATAACACAGCTAGTAACACACATACATGCATAGCTGCCAGCAGAGGTATAGAATCAAGATCATGTTAAGTGTTATTAGCACTTTATAAGACCTTCATAAATTCACACTTGGAATACTGCATCCAGGATTCACTATATTGGTCACCATCAGTGGTGGGATTTAAAAAATTTTCTTCTGGTTCTGTGGGCGTGGATTTTCTGGTTCTCTGAATTACTCAAAATTTCCGCTACCGGTTCTCCAGAACTGGTAAGAACCTGAATACCACCTCTGGTCACATATATAAAAAAGATGTTGAGACTCTGGAAAGAGACCAGAGAAGAGCAACAAAGATGATTAGGGAGCTGGAGGCTGAAACATGTGAAGAATTATTGCAGATATGTCTGGTCTAGTGAAAAGAAAGATTGGAGTGACATAGCAATTTTTAAAAATACTTGAGGAACTGCCAAATAAAGGGTCAACCTATTTTCTAAAGCACCAGAAGGCAAGACAAGAAGTAATGGATGAAAACTAATCAAGGAGAGAAAGAAGTTGTGGATGCTCCATCACTGGTGGCTTTTACAAACAGACCGGACAGTCATTCGTTTGTATTGGTATAAGATTTCCTGCTTCAGCAGGTGGTTGGATTAGAAGACTTCCAAGGTCCCTTCCAACTCAGTTATTTTGATTTAAGACATAAAAACTGTTGATAGGCATTGGAGACAGACTATTTTAAAGGCAATATTTAAAAAATTGCTTATGGATATTTTTGTGTCTGTTTTTCATCTCATTTTTTATTTCATATAAGCTTTTATTCCATCAGGTAATGTTGTCATTTTTAACTTCAAACATTTTTGGATTATAGGCAACCTCCTCCCCGCCCCCCAAAAGCTGGACATTTTTGAAAATTTAAATAAAGGTGGTTGTCCTAACAATATTTACCTATGAATGTGCCTTATTAAAATTCATTGGAAATTGTGAATTCACTAGCAGACAAGATAGGTGATTAGGTTGGAAGCAGAGTAGGTTTATTTCAAATAAACTTTCTTCTTTGCAAAACTGTTCAACCTCAGATTCCCACCGTGCCTTGTATCCTGTATGGAATGGGTGTCAAACCCGACCGTATCATGTAATGTATCGTGATGTATCATGATGTTTTTTGCCTTTGCGGAGTTGGGATGGGCGTGGCCTGCGCATGATGCATCCAGCCTTGACAGGCGTGCTGTATGAGGAATATCTTCCCCAAAACTTGTTATTGACTTTACAATAATCTAGACTTTCCAAGCAGGCAATATACAGGTAGTAATTTGTAATTTTGGTATAGTAAACCATGTGTATTTGACAGACTGGATTTTATCATAGATTATATCTGTTATTTATTGTTTTATTCTAAAAAAATTCTCTGGTCTATGACTGTAATAAATTGAAATACAGGTAGTCCTTGACTTGTGACCACACAACTAAGCCCAATATTTCTGTTGCTAAGGGAGACATTTGTTAAGTGAGTTTTGTCCCATTTTATGACCTTTCATGCCACAGTTGTTAAGTGAATCCTTGCAGTTGTTACATTAATAACAGTGTTAAGTGAATCTGGCTTCCCTGTTGACTTTACTTCTCAGATTGCAAAAGATGACCACACGACCCCGAGACACTGCAACTATAATAAATACATGCCAGTTGCCTAGTGTTTGAATGGTCACTAAATGGTTTTAAATCGAGGACTACCTGTTCAAGATCAATCAGGAACATTAGGATTCCCATAGACTTGGGTATATCACAGTTCTCAAAGAACACATTTTTTTCAGTCTCAGCCTTGTCTCTTGTTATACACATGCACACACAAACACACTATAACTATCACAACCCTAAAATCATGGTCTTGGGTTTCCTGTTCAAGAAAGGAAGAAATGTAGCAGCAAACATGATGTGAATTAAGAGAACATTGCTTTTGCAAAGAGTCCTTGACTCCAAAGATTTGTTGCCACTGCAGCAAGTTATAAAGAGCTTTCTAAACTGGCAACATTGCTCTTTGGGTAATATTTTTATGTTTCTGAATGCCCTGACAATTGGAATGAATTTGTGGAAATGAGCCAACATTGCTCAAGCATTAAGTAAAATTAAATTACTTTGTCTACAAGCACTACTATACTTAGGTGATTTGATTTCCCCCAAGTGTCTGTGTGAGTGTGCATATCATTTGTGGCTTGTGATTAAAGTGCTGGATTTGGATTTAGCTTTTGGTTCTTGGAAATCATGATGCTCATAGAGATGATCTGAGGATACTGGGTTACTCTTAGCATACTATTATGAGAATTGAATGCAGAGATGGGGGACTTGAATACAATCCTCTACTTTCTGGTTAAAAAAAGTTGTGGTTGCCTGAACCCCTCATGAGGCAAGAATGGTAAAAATATTGCTTATCCATGCTTGGTTTCTTTGCAAACCATTTTGTAGATATGTATTTTTAAAATTTGTCTGTAACCTTTAAAAGCAGATTTCTCAAGACAGAATAGTTCAATTTAATTACAATAGCGCAAGCTAAGCAAACTCTTATAGCTCAAATATCCTCACATGTCAATCCATTCGTCAGTTCTCCAGTTAGCATTCCCTCATGCTATTAGATTGTCAGAAGTCTACTGCTCTCACTTATAAACAGATCTGTCCCCACTTTGTTCCATTCCCTCAAATCAATATTATATCCTCTTTATGGAGAATGTTGACAAAAGGGTCCTTGTTGCTATCTTGGTTGTTTTCTTGCAGACATTTCATTATACAGACTAGGTAACATGATCAGTGACAGTAGGGAGTAGCGTTTGCTCTTCATTTATATTCTAGTGGCTTGCCCTGTCAGTGTTGGTGGGTATAGTCTTGGAAGTTCTTTGGTTGGGCTGTTTACTGTTAGTTTGTTTGACAGTTCCTTGGTTGGGGTATTGTCTACTTCTTGATTGTTGGTCTGATGTTAATCTTGGTGTTAATCACTGTTCATCTGGGTATTGATTGTTGGTGGGGACATATGTTGATTATCTCTTTTAATTGATATTGTAGATGTTGTTTATCTAACAACATGCCTACTGATGGCTGATTTGTCAGAGTGCCATGCTTCCAGGAATTCTCTAGCATTTTGCACTTAGCTTGGTCTAACATAGTTACAGTTTTCCAGCTGAAACTATGGTCTGTCCAAGTGTTGTGAAATTTAAGACCTTTCATCATGTCTTCTGTTTGGTATTCATGGATGCATTCTTCTAGTCCTCTGTCTGTCTATCCTACGTAATGACTGTTGGTAGAGGAAAAGAGTTACTAATGATCTAGATCTGAAGAGCCATCTGCTAAGATCCCATCTTTTAAGAAATATACTTAATAATTTGGTACCAAAAATGAAAGGGGTTAGTTTTTCCTCTCCGTCTACTCAGCTCGGTCTTATAATAAATACATAAACTACCAACAGAAATGGAACTGAGAAATCTGATGCCATTTCTTTTAATAGAAGCAATACAAATAATTCAAGGCCATCTTCATGAACTTCTTATAAAGCTACACAAAAATAAATATGTGAGCTGGGATTCAGAAAGTTTAGCTAATTTTCCAGCTTGCATTCCTGCCAATATGTTCCTGCTGATTTCGGCCACACTAGCCCATGTTGCTCCTGGCAAAGTGTAGTAAGCTTGTGGTACTTATCCTGGTTAGGACAAGGGCCACACATGGATCTCATAGCAAATACAAGGTGGAAAGATGGATTAATGCCAAAAAATGGATGTGCCCAAAATAAAAACTATTTTCTTAAGGCCCACCTGCTTTATCTTAATTTTTCTGTGGTATCCAACCTCAGATTCTTTATCTGAACTTAAAATTTCTAAGACTTAAAACCATGATAGGCTTTATAGCAGGATTTCATCCTCTATGAAAGCTGTTTCACCAGCAACTGAGCTCATGTCAAGGACTTAGTTTCATCCTATAGAGGAGGATTTTCAGGATCACAATGAATTCTGCAAACAGACAACTCTTTTCCAATTTTTTAAAAAAGTATGGTATTCAAACTGGACATTATTGTCATATTTAATTTTATCTGATAACTACTGACTCTATTAATAAGTTGTCTATTATGTTGCTTTTTCTGGTTTCATTATTTCCTCATTGCTTCTAAATATGATTCCCATAGATGTATACATGCCTTGATCTCAATATGGCTTTATGTGGGACCCAGCAGGAGTCAACTATTTTGTTCAGCAAGTCTTGGAAAACTTAGAGATGGCAAATTTCCAAAGGTATGTTTTTTCCTACATCATTTTCCATGGAAAAACCTCCAAATCGCCTCTCATGGATGAAAAGACTATATACAACTTGGCTTGAGTATTCTACTAATAATTCCTTCCATTTATTTGCAGAAAAATGACATTCCTTCAGAATTTATCCACTGAAGCTATTTTAGATCACTTTGCCTTTAAGGCTGATAACATGGAATCACTGGAGGGCTATTTTCAGTCTGGAACAGCTCTCCAAAAGAAAATTCATTCTTGCTGCTAATATAAAACCCAGGTGTTAAACAAAATACAAAAATCAGACTGCTTATAAATTATTCGTTCCATTTTGTGAAGAACACATTAGACTCAAAAGCCACGTCTTGAACAGCTTTGTTAATTCTTTTCAAGGCATTTTTATATACTTCCCCAAAAACAGACACAAGGAGCTTTGTCTCCCAGAAATTAAAGTCCACTTCAGTGGCAGTTTGCATAATGAAAATATTCTGCAATAATAAACACACAGGGTCCTATTCGAATTCCATAGGCAGACTTCTCTATTGTTAGAAGCCAACGGAGGTCATGGATTTAAGCTTTTAGAGTGCTCCAAGCCCATTCAGAAAGAAATCTTGCTGAGTCTGGGAAAAGCCTTGAGTACAACCATCTCCCAGAGAGAATTCCTCCAGCCATGGAGACTTTAATTATTTCCTTTCTCAGCAAGACCACTAATCCCGAGATGCCAAAGATATTGTGGAGTTAAAGCAAGATGTTTGACACTTTCCAATTAAAAAATAAAAATAAAAAGAAAGAACAGGACTTCCTGTTGCAATCTGCTTGGAGAATAAGCCACAATGAGTTTGAGTGGGCCCACTTCTGAATCATATATATCAGGAGTATCAAACTCAATTTCATTGAGGGCCACATCAGGGTTGTGTTTGATCTTGGGGGGGCTGTGTGGCCAGGGGGCATGGCCAGCTCAATGTCACTCGTCAATGCTCTATTTTTGATCGTGGCAGCCTTCTGCAGCTCTCTGCTGGTGAAAACGGAGTGTGTGGCCTCCCAGGCCACCATTTTTGCTGGCACAGGGCTGCAGGAGGTTGTTATGGCCAAAAACGGACCCTGGGCAGGCCTTGCACGACCTCCCTGAGTTCCGTTTTTGCTAGAAGAGGCACAAGCAGCCCCACAGAGCATTTGGTACCACCCACCCACCTCTGCTCTTTCCTGTGCTTTATTTTGTTGTTTTAGAGCACAGCTGATTCGCATGGCAAAGCAGTTTGCCGCACCTCAGCTGTTTTATTCACAGGGGCTGCAGTAGAAGGTAAGTATTAGAGCTAAAAATGGGCTTTTTAAAATGTGAAGTGCGTGCTCACTGAACCGGTTTTTATACCGGTTGAATCACACCACTGCCCTTACCTATAAAAGCCAGTCCCCTATTTGGGTGAAATAAAATCTGTGACTATGCCTTTTTCCTTGTAAATTAAATATTATATGTACATGTTGAGCAATCCTTCTGTATGATCTGAGGCTGCATCAAATTTTAAGGCACCAGAGGCTGTGTTCATACAACACATTTAATACATTTAAACCATGGTTTATTAAATCCATTTTTTGTTTCATAAGGCACACTAAACTGAGGTAGCCATGTGGCACATATTTGGAAATGCTGATTAATTTGTAGTTTATTATATATACAAACACAGCAAGCAATAAAGTCCAGAAACTAATGTGATCATAATGTATTCTGTAAATCTAGCCCTGTAATTAGTTAGTTGCACAATATAGCATGTAAACCCAGAAAATTGAGTTAATTGAATCAAAACATGATTCATTTAGTCATGGCTAAGTATTCTGTACAAACTTAACTATATTGCTTCTTTCCATCTGCTTCTTTTCCGATGAAGCACACACTGATTATGACGTGAGGGAATTCTATTTCAAATTAAGTCTATTTTTAAATTTGGGATGGACAAGAGAGGAAATCTAGCTTGTGCAAAATTTGGCAGGTGTGTTTGGTTTCAACAGTCATTCCTAGAATATTTTAGAATTTAGAATATTTTAACGTTCTAAAGACTGGGAGCTCTATAAGATGAACCTGTTGGAAGCTGCATGAGAATGTTTAGATAGTGCCTGGTCTTTTGGTTTTAATAATTTTTACATATTTTAATTGTACATAGATGTGGCTTTATCTCTTGGTTGTGTGAACCACCCAGAGTTTGGTATAAGATGGTGAGTATATAAAAGCTTTAAATAAAATTTCTTTTCAGTGCATCTTCTAATAAGAAATTCATTAACAGAAGAAAAAGAGGAAGGGCAGGACCAGGCTGAGCAGACAACTAGTATGTAAGTTTCTAAAATAACTTCTTACACTTGTTCCATATAGCTTCGGGTTTTGAAGCTTTGCCGCAATAAATCTAATTTTTAAAGACAGTCCAATATTTTAAATTTCTATTGTCTCATTATCCTTTCATTTTAACTTGTGGTTGTCTTTGTGGATACAATAAAATATATGCTGGCACTATATCCACCAATATTTTGATCTAGATATCTTTGTATTGTGCATTTCTGAGATTACTTTGATTCATGGGCCATAGTCGAATAAACTAGAGTTCAGGTAAACATAACCTGAGCACACATCACATACCAATGTTTTCAACCGCAGCAACTTTTAAGATGTGAGGACCTCAATCCCCAGAATTCCCTCAACTAATATGATAGATGAAGGAATTATGGGAGTTGAAGTCCGTACGTCTTAAAGTTGTTGGGTTGAGAAACACTGCCCTACACTGCAAGATTATCAAGGCAATCCTATGCGGAGAGACTTCCAGAAATCAAACCCCAGCCCTAGAACCTACAAAGCCAATGCTTTGGAAAGCGGAGAACGATTGCAAGCAAAACACCCACCAGCTTAGGGTTGAAGTTTTCAGCGGAGAAGGAGTAAAAGACAAGCGTGCACCTAAGCGCATGCGTAGCTGATGCTGACCGTTGAAGAACCGCCCAACTGAATCCATCCGTTTAGAGAGCAGTCGGGCCCACCCTGAAGCGCATGCGCGCTTAAGGTTAGGCGTGTTGGCGGCGGCGTGCGTTGGACCCGCCTTTTCCTCAGCCGCCTGTCCAAGATGGCGGAATACGATCTGACTAACCGGATCGCGAATTTCTTGGACCGGCACCTGGTCTTTCCGCTCCTCGAGTTCCTCTCCGTAAAAGGGGTGAGTGAGGCGACTCTCCGAGCCACAATCCTCTGGGATTTGGAGCGACATCTTCCCGGGAGCCTCGTCGAAGGCGGCCACGACCGAGGAAACCTGGGCCGCCCTTTCTCTGAGGCCGGTTGCTCTATGCGTGGTGTGCGTGGCGCGGTAGCAGAGGATCGCGAGTGACGGACCCCCGAGCTGTAGCTTTTCCCAAGCCACATTTGTAGATTTAATACTTGGGCTTGTTCTAAATGGCCGGCTGGGCCCACGCCTAGGACATCATGCAATGCCGGTATTGGGATGGGAGACCACCACGAAATCCCAAACCCATGAGGGTGAAAATCAGCTGTTTCCTTTCCCCTTCCAATCGATATGCTTATATTGGCGTCAAGGAAATTAAGGGAATAAAACTTCCTGTTATCGATTAAGAGGCTTCTTTCGAACTTGGAGCCATATTTATAAATAATGGAAAGTAAGGCTTTTAAAGTGTTAGAAAGAGGACCGATTTGAGATCCTCCCCAGTGTAATGTGGAAGAAAAACTCCTGCATTCCAAATTTATTCAGTTAGAAAATTTATATTGCCACCTACGACTCAAGGCAGTTTACGAGGATATAAGGATAAATTCCCATTTTACTTCAATAGTAAGGAATCTCATAGTGCAGAAGAATCCTCTGGATCATACACCTTAGACGTGGTTCTGAGGGTATTTTTGATGGCTGTGCTGTAACACTGTAATTTTAGGTGATATAAGGTGTTTTTGTTGGAACAAGCCTAGCCAAGTTCATTGCAGCACTAGTCTGAATAGCTAGCTGGCCACAATCTGAAATTCTTGGAACTTGAATACATTAATTACTGTTTCTAGTGTGCTTTTTATAAATTGACTTTTATACAATGGTTTCACTGAATTTTGATAGAAAGCAACCTAAAACTAAAGAGAAATGTCTTTAGTTTTGTCTTCTAATTGTGAGAAGCTAAAGAGTGGCATTCAGAAGTTGTGGGTGCCCCCATCAATGTAAGCTTTTAAGAAGAAACTGGATAGCCACTTGTCTGAAATAGTCCTGCTTAATCAGGGGGTTGGACTAGAAAACCTCCAAGATCCCTTCCAGCTCTGTTATTCTGTGTTATTCTGCAACAGTATTGTAGCTGGCACAGTATAGTGGGTTAAGACATTGTTTCAATGAATAGGAAGATTTTCAGTTTGAATCATTAGATAATGCTAGATTAAAACAGAGTTTTGGATTTACTTCCAAAAAATACTTTGGAATGTCCATAATTGTTTGGTCTAGTAGTTAAGGCACTTAACCACTATCCAGGTTAGAAACCAGGATACTATGAGTTCTAATCCCACCTTAGATATGAAAGCCAGCTGGGTAATTACTTGTGAATCATTGCAAAAAAAGTTTTCCTATAATATTTACAGGTTTTAGGCATTATTTAACCACAGGAATATATAATGAAATAGCCCTTTCTTCTGGGGTTGTGAATTTCCAGCTCTCTTTCTCTAGTCTGAGAGCTTATATAAGGAAGATATATACTAATAAATTGTAATGTTCTCTAACTTTGTGCACCAAAATATGGTTAGCACTTGTTTTTGGATACAACTTATATCCTGTGTTTTTAATTGAAATTGTATAGATTTATTTATTCAATTTATATTGCCACCTATTTGCCCATGGCGACTCAAAGCAGTTTACAGAAACCATATTAAAAATAAAAAACAAAACTAGTAAAAAGGATTTAAAAATTAATAACGTACAATAGAACAAAATCTTGAAAAAAATAAATCACCCCTAACTCCCACCCCCTGCCCTGACGACAGCAGATCACAGGAGCCATTTGATGGACTCCATCCCGCTCTGGGTTCCCAGGCCCGCTGGCAGAACCAGGTCTTCAACGCCTTAGAGAAGAGAATCAGAGTGGGGCCCAGTCTAATCTCTGGGGGTGATAGGATTATATTACATGTGATAGATTACATGTGATATGATAATACATTAAACTTTTATACCATCTCAACAATTCTGGGAAGTTCATAACAAAGAAATTGTACAATAAAATCATGCCTGCTAGTTAGCTTATAGAACTGTAATTGCATGTAGTATAAGAATACGTTCTATGCTAAAGGTTTTTGATAACTGGCAGAGCCCAGTTTTACTAATCTCAGATGTGGCTTCTTTATGTAATGTGATAGGGATGTACATACACTTAATACTAGCAGCATTTTGGTATCACAACACAAGCCCTGTTTCTTTTTTACTTGAGTCATAATGTTGTATACATGCCCCAAAGGGACAGAATTTGTGACATTGCTTTCAGCATTCTGACAGAAGCAACAGGAGCTATGGATACTGCCCAGAAAGATGAACTTGAGATGAGCAGCCATATAAATTGAAATAATAAAAAATAAAGAAAACTGTCTAGATTCAGCGTTAAATTAATGTATTTGATTTGCTCTGTATGATTTCTAATTTCTCCATTTCTCAAGTCTTTAAATTTGTAGAATATATTGTTCAGTGTATCAAATTAATAAACTGTTTACCTGGCTGACTGTGAAACTCCTTACAAAAGGTTACAAAACTAAAGAATGATGTGCTTAAATAAACCTGAAATTAAAAGAAAACATAGAAATTCATTCAGATGTATTATTTTTCCAGATATACAATGAAAAGGAACTACTACAAGGAAAATTAGAGCTTCTTGATGACACCAACATGGTGGACTTTGCTATGGACGTCTACCGAAATCTTTATTCTGATGATATTCCCCAGGGTATGTGAATTAGTTTTAAATAGAACCATTGCATAATCTGTAATCAGTCTCCACAATTAAGAGGAATAAAATATTTTAGTAAGCTTCAAATTAAAAGGTGTAGAAGAAATCTTCTATAAATATTCCATTCTATAAATTTTATTATGTGTTCATCTGCATTTCCATAATCTCTGTGTACTTCCAATTGGGTACAAGTAGTCCTTGATTTACCACCACCAGTTTCTGCTAATGCTAGAAGAACATTAAAAAAAAACCTTGGCTCAGCCTCTCAGATTGTGGTAATTCATAGTTAACAAGCAAAGTTTTCAAATTGTGATGTCCTTCAAAAGGAAATACAATAATAGTTCTTTTCTTGAAAAGAGTTGTTTCATTTTACCAAGCCCAAAATAATAGTGAAGTTACATCAAGCGTATATATAGTGTATTGAATTTGATGTTAAATGTAACTTACATGTATAATTATAGAATGTATACATTTATATTTTTAGTAAAGTATGTCTAATTAAAAGTTGCAAATGATGGAATACATGAGCTGTAGTGGCACAGTGGTTAGAATGCAGTACTGCAGGCTACGTCTGCTGACTGCCAACTGCCTGCAATATGGCAGTTTGAATTTCATCAGGCTCAAGGTTGACTCAGCCTTCCATCCTTCTGAGGTGGGTAAAATGAGGACCCAAATTGTTGGGGCAACAAGCTGACTCTGTAAACTGATTAGAGAGGACTGTAAAGCACTGTAAAGTGGCATATAAGTCTTAAGTGCTATTGCTACATAGTATTATATATGTATGTCTAGAATTGGAGTTTGCATAGATCACTCACTATATTTTTCATTCAGCCTTACGTGAGAAGAGAAACACAGTAGTTGCACAGCTACAGTTGCTTCAGGAAGAAATGGATCCCATTGTTAAGATGTTTGAAGACAAAGAAACCACACTTCAAATGCAGTCCACCAGGTAACATTTCTACATGTTGTTTTCTTTTGTTATACACATCATGAAATGCTTCAAAATGTACTGCTTTCCTTCTGTTAAAACTTTTTTCTTTGAGTAAGCAAAGTGAATTACATTTAATTGAGCAAGACTCCTTAGTATATGTGTTTAAAGCTTTAGATTAAATTTAAATTTAAACAGCTACTTTGGTGTGGTGATTAGGGTGCTGGCCTAGAAATCAGAAAACTGAGTTCTAGTTCTGCCTTAGGCATGAAAGCTGACTGGGTGACTTTGGGTCAGTCAGTCTGTCTCTCAGCCCAACCCATCTGACAATGTGCTTGTGGAGAAAAAGAGGAGGAACAAGGAGAACTAGGCATTTTTGCCATCTTGAGTTATTTATAGAGTAATAAAAGAGACTAAAAATCAAATCGCTAAAATATTTCTGATTAGAAATAAAATAGGAAATAATGGTTAGCAGATTTTATTTAAATTATTATGGGATTGATTTAAAGATATACAAGCAGTAAAACTATAAGCTTGTATGTTTCTGTTCTTCCTTAAGAAGAAGTAGCTAAGATGAATGCCACTTAAAATGTTAAATATTCTTTCAGGAAAATTAAAAGGGGGAAAGGACTAAATGGAAAGGTTATTCCCATTGTGCTGTTTCTTCATTGCAAGCATATGATTTTTTGTTCAGAACAAAGCCAGGGGAAGTAGAAAATAGGATCGACATTTTTCTATTCCCTGTGCATTACCTTCAAATCCAACTTGATTACATGCTGTCAAAATATGATTAATTGTGGTTTGTTGCCTGGGTCAGTTTATCATAGTTAAGTGTTAAGCAAGGCCATGCTATCGTTGCTTTAAAGGAATAGATTCATTATCCATAAAAGTTTGCGTGGAATGAATTAACTATTGGAAACACATTTTATTTAATTTTAAAGATTCATATAGCCAATTATAGCATCATTATTAATTTTTATTTATTACAGGGATGGTCGGGTGCTATTTGACTACTTAGCTGAGAAGCATGGAGTATGTATACTATTAAATCTGTAAAACTAAGTTAAACTTACTTTTGCCTTGTTCTGTAAATGCACCTTGTGAATTACACTTAATAAAAAATGAATAAATGTTAAATTTGATTTTTAATACTGATATTAAATATTCTTATCAATGTAATTACTTGTTATAAATTTAAATTTTATAATTTGGAAATTAAATTATTTTTGATATGGCATGATAATGCCTATTTTTGAAATTCTCCCAAATTATGGTTAGAAAGTATTGGAATAATTGCTTTCTCTGCAGGCTGTGGAACTTATTAGTAGTTTGAAATAAAATAGAAAAAATAAGATCATAATACAAAATAAAGAAACAAATATCTGTCTTCCATTCCAAAGGTAATCTTCTAAATCTCTGTCATTAATCAAGTACTTAAGGTATTCAGGATTATTCTTGCAAATCCTTTAAACTCAGTGGTAAACCACTTTCCAAGCAGCTTGTTAAAGACTGCAATTTGCAAAAAATACAAACAGACTGTTTGAATTCACTTCAAACATTAGTAAATAAGGATAAATAGGTAAAGCAAAATAAGATGCCCTTTTCCAATAACAGCTTGGCTAATTCCCAGGTTGAATTACCCTAATGTACTGTGCTCAGTTTTCATCCATTTGAACCAAATAAGGAAAGCTATCTGTGGAAGTAAGAGACTTGGAAGCCTATTGGTTTTAATGCAGGAAAACTCAGTCAGCATGTTTAGTTCATTTTAAGGAAAAAAAATTTGATCCCAGCCTAGTTGTTTCATAGAGTTCTTTTTTGCTGACCAAATAACTCATTGATTGTACGTGTAATTATGTCTCATTCTGGACTTTATATAGTTAAAGCTCATTTCAATACATAACATAAAATTACTGTCACTTTAGTATTCCAGTATGTGGACTAAGATGCAGTTTAAGATGATTAACCATATTAAGCATAAAAGAAGTATAATAATTTTGAACATTTTTCTATGTTAAAAAAATCAAGTTTAATAAAGCATAAATATAATTGGGAGAATCTAGGCTAGCTCATTCGTAATAATACAGACTCAGTACTGATAGTCCTGGACTTAAACCCATAATTGGGACTAAATCAGTTACTAAATGATATAGTTATTAAGCTAATCAAATCACCAGACTATTTCTGTTGGATGTTAAGCGAATCACAGCGTTAAGCGAATCGGGGATCCCAATTGACTTTGCTTTTCAGAAGCTGGCTGAAAAAGTCACAAATTGGGATCTCATGACTGCAACTGTGATAAATTCAAGTCAGTTGCTAAATGTCCAAATTAATATTAAATGATCACAGTAGTGGTGTGATGGTTATAATTTCAAGGACAAGTCATAAGTCATTTTTTCTGAGGCTGTCAAAACTTTGAACTGTCCTTAAATGGTTCGTAAGTCGGTAGTTACCTATAATAGGTTTCTGTGTTTAGTCTGAAGTAGCCGGACAGTGTGATGTGAGCATATTGTTATTTGCCATTGTGTGGCTTTGTATTTGGGATTTTATTCCTATAAGCCACCTGGAGTCACCATGAGGAAGTTTATGGTAATAAAATTTCCTAAACAAATGTCCAATTATAAATTTTCAAATAAATTTTTAACCTTAAATATTAACTTTTTCTTGATATTGCTTATTTTCTATTTTTTTCAGTTTAGGCAAGAATATCTAGATAGCCTCTATAGATTTGCAAAATTCCAGTATAAATGTGGTAATTATACAGCAGCATCAGAATATCTATACTTGTTTAGAGTATTGGTAAGTATCTTTATATTATACTTTTAAATTATTGTCCAACTTTCAACTAGATCTTCTAGGTAGTGCGTGCATAATATTGCACATCGACTGCACTTTAATTTAGGGAATATTTCATATGGAGATGTCTCCGTTTTTGAGAGGATATTGGCATTTTATATAAATAAATAAAATAAATAAATAAATTTAATTTTTATACCGCCCCTCTCCCGAAGGACTCGGGGCGGTGTACAGCAAATAAAAAACA
>JANHFN010009585.1:154392-166186 GCA_032468175.1 Toxicocalamus goodenoughensis
GACCAGGACAGTGGAAAAACCCCTGTCCCGAGCCCTCCAGAGATCATCCACCAAAGCGATCAATGCCGTTTCGGTGCATATATTACAGAGGTTTTTATTTCACTTTCTTATTTTTCTAAACACTCAAAAGTACTTGTCATAATACCAGTAAAATCCAAATGTTTGTCTGCTACTTTAGCTTCTGAGAACCGTAATAGCATATTAAGGTCCGCATGTTTAATTCTTAAGAGCAGTCTGGAATGTTGTATTTCTGACTTGTCTGAATAGAAATACTACATTTGCTTTAAATGGAACAATTTTTATAGTTAACTAAAGTTTTAAGTTTTAGGAAGCTTGGTGGCTATTTATAAATTTTCTTCTTATAATTTCTTGAAAAAAATGTATCTATGGTTGCTAAAAATCAATACTGACTTGATGGCTCATAATCAGTATAAGTTAATTACCAAATACATAAACCCGTGCATGTTTGCATTTGATTCTGAAAACATGTTTCCGAGAACATAGAGTTAACTTATTAAAGCAGGTGCAATTTTTTCCTGGGATTGTGTGATATCAGAGAAAGATGGCATCATGTTGAGTTAAATCAGAAGCACTGCACAGTCTCAATAAGAAACTATGCAAATAAATGACAAATATCTGTTGTAGCTGCTTATTATATTTGTTCTTGAGGAATATCTCTGTAGATTGCTTGATACGTTTTGTCCAGTGATTATAAGTATGTGTAACAAAATTTGGTTTAAGTAATGTGCCAATCCCTGTGGTGATGTTCCTGCTTTCCTAGAGGAAATTATCTACTCCTAGAAATGTTCCCCCTTCCCCATCTCAGAAATACCAACTTCCTGACTTACAAATAACTATGATTTTTAATCTCATAAAGAAAATGTGGATTTAGAAATGAGAGTTATTGATTTATTGTTTTATTTCTGATATTTCTGGTTTTCATTTGTTTACTTGCTGAGTTTTTAATACAGTAAACTCAAGTTTATTGTGGTTCCAAATATAGAGGTATGCCAAAACAGCATACCATTATAGATCTTGTAATCTTATAGTGGGAAAAATAGTATTATGTACATGCATTTAAATGTGGATGGCCAGATGGTTACCCTAATAGATGATTCCACTAAAGGATAGAAGGTTCCACTACTGTAAAGTTTCTGAAGTGGATCTGTATCAATTTTTGAAATGTCTATGGATACAATATCTAGTCTGTTGAAATGAAGAAAGAAATAACTCTTTTTGTTCAAATATCAAAAGTTTATGAAAATTGCTGCTTGGATAGAGGTTTAAGCATTGTATTAGTGCTTTTTCTTTTTACTATATTCACATCAGTATTACTTGATTTAATAATGTACTAGTAAACTCAGAGGTTTTATATGCATTTCCTTATTCCAAGACACAATGTTATTTAGAGCCTAATGTGAAAATTGCATGTTTTTTCAAAGTATTTTTTAAATGTAAGAATTGATCCAAAATGACCAGAGATCAAAAGTATACTTTCTGAATGATGTGGTCTTAAACTTTGTTTTGTTGACTATTCAAAATGACAGGAAACATAAGTAGAATACTATAAGTGCCATTACATTACATCTTGGTTTAAAATTTATAATGATCCAATCAGTTAAACAGTTAGTGGCCTATTTTCCTGTCTAGATTTTCTTCATTCTGATTAGGAAATATTTTCAGTAGAGTTGAGGTTTTACTAGTTAAGCTTTAAACCCTTTTAAATTAGTGCGTGAAACCCCAAACTACACTGAAGTATTGTTAATGAAAAGATCATTATTGCTTGAATTGAAAATCCTGTGCAGAAGCTGTGGTTGCCAATTCTCCAGGCTTTCCTGTTGTTTTAATCTCCAGCTGAATCTCCTTGGAAATGCCTACTGCTGATTGTTTCCTTGAAAATCAAAACTGATTTGCTAAATGAAACACAGCCCATTTCTCCAAAATTGTGGAGCAAGTATGTCAATGGCATATTCTCTCTCTCTGCTGGTGCCAGCAAGTCTCTAATCAAAATGTTTGACCTAGAGAAATATTAAATTATTGCGGTTATTGTAATCGGATTCACTTATTTAAAACAGGTTCCATCAACAGATAGAAATGCTTTGAGCTCACTCTGGGGAAAGCTGGCATCTGGAATTCTGATGCAGGACTGGGATGCTGCCATGGAAGACCTTACAAGGTTGAAAGAGACAATTGATAATAGTGTGAGTTTGTTTTCGTTTGCTTCACCACATAGTAAAGATGGGGGAAGATACCTACTGGATGTTGACATATTTAATACCAGCTCATGTTTTCCTCAGATTCATTTTTATGACTGCTTTTCAAAGTGTTTCAGAGAATATTTTCAAGATTTTATATGCCTGGAAAAATGAGCTCAATTAGTTAATTATTGATGACCCAATCTTAGCTGAAAGAAGGTTGGATTCATGCTTTCAGAATTTCAGGACTAGCTCAACTAGCTAGTTACTAGGAGGTGCAGAATAGTGCATAATAGCACTTTCTGTTCCCATATTGCTTTTGTACTTGAAACAATATTTGATTTTTTTTATCTACTTGGAGAAGCACACCAAAATGCAATGTAAAGATAACAAACTGCTGTTTTAGGTGGAAATAGAAGGAAGATCATGCTGGGAAAGAGTTAATATTAATTACCATGTTTCTCAGAAAATAAGGCCAGGCCTTGTTTCTTTTTGACTCCTGAAAAAATGGCTAAGCCATCTTTTCAGGTATGACTTAATTTCTCCCCCCATGCGCACCCTCACCTAGAGCTCCCCGTGGACAGTCACGCCTCACCACCAGCCGCTCCTAATGGACGGATCATGGCGGAGCGTGGAGGGCTGCCAAGCGCCTTTGCTGCAGACCCGGGTATGGTCCTGGGTGCAAGCCGGGTCAGCGGGCGAGCTGCGGTGGTGTGGATGTCGGCCTCGGCGGGGCACTTTACATCGTGAGAACTTCGGCACCCGCTTCTGCTGCTTCCACTGCAACTGTTGCTTTCCCTTCTGCCCGTGCCACTGCCGCATTTGGCATGCTGCACATTCCTCCACCGGCAGCGTTTCAGCCACTTCTTGGGTGGGGGAGCTACCTCCGTAGCTTCCATGGTTCCCGCCACTGCTGCTGCTGTTGTTGGAGATGGTGCTGGTGAGAGAGGCAAGGAGTAAGTAGAATGAGTAGGTCATACAGAATTAAGAATAGGAGGAAGATAAAATGTATTTGTTATCTTTAACATATGATCTTATCCTTTCCCACTTTCAGAATAGATTATAAATTATAATATTTGATGGTTGCCTATCCTTTTTTAGATATATTAAGCAAAAAGAATGACTCGTAAAAATTTCTCATAAAATTTCAGATCCTTTGACAAGTTATAAAATGCATTTTCCAAAGTCGGGGTAGAACATAACACTTCTTTAAAAATGGAACAATTTCCCTTTAAAAAGATAAAGTTAATATCTAGGAACATGGAGTACAAAGTTATTTTAGTTTAAATCAAGAATGTGAGCTAATTTTGATTGATACTTCCAAATCTACATCTTTGAAGATGCCAGATGACTCAGTTTTCCTTACTGAGCCATCTTTTTAATTATTAATTGTAGGTATGTATGGTATGTGTTTTTATATGAATTCCAGGTTTTTCTTGTAATGAAATAATTGTACTTCACTAAAATTTTTGAATTGGTTTCAGCACTGTAACCAAGCCCTCAGTAAATTTTTCTCTCCTTATTCCTCCTATACATTTTGCCTGATGACAGTATTAGCCATGGTATTTCTTTATACTTGGCATTCTACTTATTTCATCCAAGCTGATCATGTGCATTGCAAACAACCCAGGCATTAGCATCAGAAATCTAATATGCTGTATCATTATCTTTGTTATACCTCACCAGTGATAGAATGCAGAAAGATGTTATTGATTTTTTCTTGGCACTAAGGATGGTGATACAATCTGTAACACATTTCTGGAAAATTTCTCAGTGTTCTTGACAAAACCCTCTTTAAAAAAAACAAACCCTCCACAGAAACAAAGCAAAACAGCCTGAAATTAAGCACTTCTGGAAGCAAGACATGTGTTAAAGGTGAAAATGGATGCTATTTGTGTTCCAGGGCATCTCCCATTTCAAATGTTAATGTTTTTGCTGATGTGGGAGCTACTCAAAGGTAACACCATATAAAATTTATAATTTTATTACCAAATTTCAGAGAGCACAAGTTAGAGCTACAAATGGAGTCATGTTCACTCCTTGCAACAAATTAATTGTTCACTCCTGCAACAAATTAATGGGAAAAAGTGGTTCTTGCAGTGGCTACTTGGTAGTGGTTATTTAATATGTATGACTGCCTATCTCTTATATATGACTCTGGGCATGTAACTGTAAAAACAAGATAAAAACGGAGTAAAACAAATCAACATTTTAAAAACATCAATAGCATAACATAGCAGCCAAGAACATACCATATAAACCACTCACTCATACTTCAAGAATTCCAGTCTTTGTGGGAAACCCAAATTTTTAATTCCATGTGAAAGATCAGTAGGATCGGGGGAAGTCTAATCTCAAAGGAACTCTTTTGCGGAAGGACCCAGAACATGTCTTTCCTGCCAGATGTAACAAGATAGGTAGACACACATGTTGGTTTTGTTACGTAATATATAAAGTAGAGAAAGTCTGCCCTTACGATATGTGAGGGAAAAAGTCTTTGGCAGCAATGTTCTTAATTTTTTGTCACTTATAAAATGACACTTGTCAGTAGGAATAAGAATAGAATAGAATATTAAACAGAGTTGGAAGGAACCTTGGAGAGACCTCCAACCCCCTGGGTTAGGCAGGAAACCCTATACCATTTCAGATAAATGGTTATCCAATCTCTTCTTTAAAACTTTCAGTGTTGGAGTATTCACAACTTCTGGAAGCAAATTGTTCCACTGATTAATTGTTCTGTCAGGAAATTTCCTCTTAATTTTAAGTTGCTTCTCTCCTTAATTAGTTTCCATCCATTGCTTCTTGTCCTGCCCTTAATGCTTTGGATAATAGCTTGATTCCCTCTTATTTGTGGCAACCCCTTTTATATCATATATAATATTAGATAATGTTAATATTAATTATATTAAAGATAGAAGATAAATAAATTGAGCGCTTGCATTTTCTTCAACTGGGAGATATTGCTTGGTACTGTGGCTGTGGGAATAGCTGGAGAAAACGAATTTGCCATTCAGTTGCTCTCTGCCATAAGTTGTACAACTAGTCTGTTTTTTTTTTTTGACATCTTAGTAAAAAATTCAAAACTGATTTTTTTCTATCATAATTTGAAACGGAGTATTTGAAGTGGAGTAAGAAAGAAGCTAAAACTTTAATAGATCAGTGGGGAAAAAAGATGTTCTTTACTCCTTTGTCTTCTCTGCATCAATATGAAAGAATTTCCAGCTAGGCTTGTGGGACGAATCAAGCAAGGGTTGATTCTAGCTTGGAGTCATTGAGCATGATTTCTCCCCAAACCCATGAAGCCTTATCTGGTCATTCCCAGGAGAAGGAAAGCAGTCTAGTAAGATTCTTGTAACATAGGTGATAAGCAATAAAGTTACAGTCTGAGGCTATTCATGAGTGGTTCTGATTACTTGTGCCTGACAGTCATTTCGTTGCTCCCAAAACAGCTTTTCTGGAATATGGGGTATATTCCTGAACAGCACGGGATCAGTCATAGGAAACTGTTAAAAGAACGAGTAAATATTCTCTCTTAAGAAACATTTATTTGAATCCTTAGCTTCCCGATCTCAAAATACAATAAGCTTTAATAGTTAAAATAATTTTAATTTTATAAATCTCTTTTTCAGTCTGTCAGCTCTCCACTCCAGGCTCTTCAGCAGAGAACATGGCTTATTCACTGGTCCCTCTTTGTTTTCTTCAACCATATTAAAGGCAGAGATAATATCATCGATCTCTTCCTCTACCAGCCTCAGTAAGTTGTTTTGAACTTACAGATAACATGGATATAGAAAGTTATTTCACACCTGAGCATATTAAAGATTTAATCAGAATATTTAAAAGTTACTGTAACTTTCTCAGATTGTTTAGATCATGCACTTACAACATTTGACTTGATTATGATATATTCTTGTAGTAAAATGTTCTATAAAATAAAATGCCTATTTTCAAAATAATTTACATGCACTTATATGAACACAGCCCCTCTCTGCTATTCATAAAGCAATCCATCTTTTTTTGGCTTCTGGGCAACCTTGAAAAAGCTGTTGATGATGATGATGCTATAAAGGAGGTGACTCTTAATATAACTGTTAAACCAGCCATCATTTTTTTAGGTTCGTTTAGAAGCCTGGAAAAAGTTTAATGATTAGCAGATATGTACTATGTTGGGCAATTCCAAAGAGCTACTTCTGAATCACTTTTACAACATTTTATATAAACGTGAACAGGATTATTTTTTAAAAAAGAGAACAGTTTTTTTATTTTAAAAAATTGCAACAGTTTAGCATAAGGTACAGACATATCTAATGTCTCCTACCAGAGAGATCTTTAGTAATGACAGCCCAAGGAAACTTCCAAGAGGTGCACAAAATTCAGTTTGGTTCCACAGGGTTGTCAACAGCAGTTTTATAAAATAATTTGTTCTCTTGAGTATATCAGAATGGTTGAGTTTATATAATACACTATGCCAAAATAAAGCAAAATTAATTATTTCTTAGCATAGCAAGGAACTGTACTAATTGTAATAATTAATAATTCCATAGTAAGAGACACTGTTACTGCTACTACTACTAATAGTAAGGAACAATGGCTAAAAAATAAGTAAATATATATAGAGTCATGCTGAATTTGATTGCCTTGTCAGGAAGCAGTTCTTTGTTGATGAGCAGAATTGGTTAAATCCATGTCAACTTTGAAAGCTGCTATCAAAGTATTCCATGGATACTTCTTTTAAAAATAGCTGGAATTAGCAGTTGATCTTTATCTTTTAACTTAAAGCTTTTGCAATAATGTGATGCATGAATCTGAAGAAATACTACAGGTAAACCTTTTAGTAGCATCTGGGGTAAACACAGAAGATCATTTCTACTCTCTTGGTTAGTGAAACTATTACATTTAAAGCTATCAAAGATTTTAAGGAACACAGGCTATCAATTTCATTGAAATTGGGTAGTGATGTAAGTGTTTTATGAGGTAATGCACTGATTCACTGCCATTGCACTATGTTTCAAGGGCATATGATTCATCATAAGTTCTGGCCATTATATCCAAACAATATGTATGATATCATTTCTAGATTGAACATACTCAATTACCATCCTCAAGATAGTTATAGTAAATTATTGTTACTGCATCGCAAGTATTTGAGTAATTTTTCTATCTGTAATTTTATACAATGGCACAGCTCATATTTTATGCCATAATTCATTGGTGTAATTGGGCATAGGTTGCTTAAAACTAGTGCTTGTTTTGTAGGCTCTGAAGATGTTTGTTAAGAGTTTTGAATGGAAATGCAACTTTCTTTAAAATGATTCCAATCACTGTTACGTGTCCTGCATTTTAATTATATTATCATGGGATAAAGTTTAAGGTCCATAGAAAAGTTTTAAGTTTCATTTGAAGACCAAGTTTCTGATCATTACATTAAAAAATCTGTTTCAGGATTTTGTTCATTGTTTGCTTGTTTAATCTCTAAATGGCTTGTGTTTGGCTACCATAAAAACATAAATAAATGTTGGGATTTTTCTGAGTTCATAATGAACAACTGCATTCTAAATATTTGCTATCTCACTAAATAATATTCTGTTTCTTCAGATATATTAATGCAATTCAGACAATGTGCCCACATATTCTTCGATACCTGACTACAGCTGTGATAACAAATAAAGATGTTAGAAAACGAAGGCAGGTATTGAAGGACTTAGTCAAGGTTATTCAGCAGGTAAGGAGTATGTACGTTTTTACAATTACTATGAGTTGCTCAAGGTTTGTTTTAAGTTATTTTAATAGAAAATAAAATTTGGAGTTTCTGTGCTATAGGAAAAAAGTCTTCAGTGTATTCTTAAATCATCTTTACATTTACAGCATTTGTATTAAACGTAATGTCGGTTTTACTGATTTTCATTCATACATGAGCTTGAAAATGCATTTAAGTGCATACATATTAGGTGAATTAAACCAAAAGGAGGTTGGTTTTTTAATGGTCACGCATTAAGCCATTTAATGTGTGACCATTAAAAAATAAAACGGCTACCTTAGAAATTATAACTTCAGATTAGATTTCTTTCTCCCTGATGAAGTTTTTCTCTGCAACTCTTCTCAACAATGCATATTTGAACAAGAAATGATTTTGGGGTTGAGTACTCAAGTTCAAAGAGCAACACCTCTGCCTTAATTCAGTTAAATTAGCCCTAACTTATTCATAGATGTGCTGCATGACAAATGATGGGTGTTCTGATCAAATATCAAGAGGAACATTAAGTTGCAATAGATTAATCTGCCACATTTTTATTGTAAGCAATGCTGGATGATGATGAAGAATTGACATATTGCAGTGACTGGGCCATTTGCAAATTTCAAAACAACAGTACAAAGACAGAAAACAAAAGTAGAGGTCTTTTTTCCCTGTCTAACTTGAACATTAAATATTCTTTTGTTACTGATACCAGAAAGTGATGTTAGGATGGAAGACTACTGCAAAATAGTCATTTTATTTATTTATTTACTTAATATACAACAGTAGAAAAAATCAAGGCATTAAAAAACCACTTTCGTATGGTTTCCAGGAATCATACTTAGAAGAAAAGTTTATGAAGTCACCAGAATAGTTGAATAGTTCAATTCATTATAAAGACAACATTGTGAGCTGCCCAGAATCATGAATTTGAGATGGGCAACTATATAAATAATGAATAAACAATATATTTGAAGAATAAATATAATTTAAAATATGTGATCTTAATTGAGGAAAGGTAAATTTTAAAGAGCACAACTATAATTAAAGCTGTATTGATAATACAAGCCTGAATTCATGAATTCATAGAAAACTATAAATGTTTGTAAAGACATTGATTCATATTTAAAATCACATTTCAAATAGCCATTTTATCTTACTACTTTGAAACTGATTCACTTGTTCTAATTGCATCATATGGACATTGAGTATCTACATATGTACTTACTATATTGCACAATTACTCTTAAAATATGCAGGAATCTTACACTTACAAGGATCCAATTACTGAATTTGTAGAATGTTTGTATGTAAACGTTGACTTTGATGGAGCTCAAAAAAAGCTGAGAGAATGTGAATTGGTAAGAATCTTTTTTTTAAAATAATTAACATTTAAAATCCAGTAAATATTCACTAGTTATATTTTCTCTGGATATAGATACATATGAAATGGGGGATTTTAAAAATATTTACAAAATTTATCCTGTAACAAAGCACATAGTTTTAAGTGATTAAATTCTGAAACTAAGTTAATAGCTGTTTTTATTTAAACTTGAAGCTAATGCAATATGCTTATAGTGTTAACATTGCTTTATACAAGATTATGTGAATAAATATATCTGAAAGTCAGTAGTATAATGCTTCTTTTCCAGAAGTCAAGGAGAACATGTTGCAGTATGGGTTGGTTATATAGAATTCATTTTAAGTTTTGGATTTTGCATCTTTGATGCACATTTTCATTTAAAGGAGATGCTTGCTTGCAAGTGGTCCATATAATCTTGGTTTCCCCGATTGCTCTGCCCATGTCTAAAAGTATATTATGTCTTAACAGGTTCTTGTGAATGACTTCTTTTTGGTGGCCTGTCTTGAAGACTTCATTGAGAATGCACGACTCTTTGTGTTTGAGACTTTCTGTAGGATACACCAATGTATCAGCATAAAGTAAGGAAATGTGAAGTACATTAGAAACATTAATTTCTAAAATCAGATAAATATCAGATAAATATTGTGGAGATTTTTAATTAATAACTGAACTACCAAAAAGGAAAAATCAGTATATTCAAATAATCAGATGATTGTAGTTTTAAAAAAAATATAATTATGTTTTTTTTTTATATGTGATCTAAACTTTAAATTCCTCATAGCTTATTGCTATCTGGCAGAAATAGTGCATTTTCCCTCAGGTACCAAATATTGTGAAATCCTGCATTCCTGTATAGCAAATAAAAGAGAAAATGATGAAAGTAAGAAAATTCCTTGAACACAAGTATAATAGTTATAATGAAAGTATACACATAAACTCAGTAGATGCTACAGCCCCTGCAGCATATTTTTTGAATTGTGATTGTCACAGACAAAACACTCTGATTATTTTTATGGGAGGGCAATCTGGTATTCCAGAAATAGTTTTGACTACACACACAAACCTTTTATATTGACAACACTGGCTAGATTGCTCTGACCTGATGCCCAAAACATGACAAGCACTAGATTGCTTAATCCTAGTCTATTCTAGCTTTTGTCCAGAAAGTATATGGACAAGGATGACAGGTAAGTGAACAATATAATGGCTTAAATGTAGCATATGCAAAAACTGGGGAGGGTGATGATTTTGTATAACTAATACCAAATGTGCCATTTTGTGATCATTCATCCATTCTGCACTGAATTAAAAGATCTAATTTGCTATATTGGTTAAAGACACCATACTAGAATCTGAAGACCTTGCATGTTTGTCCTGCTTTAGGCATAAAGTCAGCTGGGTCATTTGGAGCCAGGCATGTTCTCATACCAAGGAAGAAAAAACTTCTTCCTTGATATGAGAGAACACAATTATTTCACCAGAAGCAAGATTACAGATTTAATAAGCTGAACTATTTTAAGATTGCTAGAAAGGCAATATGGAACACTTAAATTGAAGGCAGATAGAGATTGCACTGGGAAACTATTAAAGTAGAGATTCCAATGTTGCCTATTGGCCTTACAGATAAAAAATCTTTACTGAAGCCTGAAAGCTTAACAAAAATAAGCTGTATAATTCTCAAATTAATAGAAAACTAAATGAAATGCTAAGAAGTTGTTAGAAAGCCACAGAAATGTCATCTGCGTAAAGTGTGTTAATAGGACAATTAACAAAAGCTGTTTCATATTACAAAGAACACGCTATTAGAATAAGTTTAGTTATGAAGTGACATCTTTGTAAATCTGACCCAGTAGTTAAAAGGCTTCTTTTGATATTCTTAGGTCTCAGAACAAGTGATCTGATAAAGCACATGAAAGAGATTTCTAATGCTTTATTTGCTTGAATTAATACAAAACCTTCCTTAGAGCAATTATTTCACCAGAAGGAAGATGGATATTCAGCAGATGGTATAAAGTTTAGTGAGATTTTTTTTTAGTTATGTTTATTTGACTAATGGCTAAAACTGTCCCATCATCCTATTTACATTAGTTGCAGAACTCCAGTGGAGTATGGGTGACAAGTATATAATCTATAGCAGTGATGGCTAACCTTTTCAGCATCAAGTGCCCAAAGTGTGCACACATGCACGTATGCACAAACCCCCAAAATGCAATGCATGTGCATTCCCAAGCATGCACCCCTCCACATGAGTGTGTGCCTCCACACATGCATGTGTCCCATGCATGCACCCCGTGCATGTGCACGCATCCCCAAGCATGCACCCCACTTCCATGCATACACGACAGAGACTTGAGCTTGCTGGTGGGAGGTGCACAAGTGCGGCGGAGCTGAGCTGAGGTGATGGCTCGCATGCCTGCAGAGAGGACTCTGCGTGGCACCTCTGGCATGCATACCATAGGTTCGCTATCATGGGTCTATAGAATAAGATCTAATTTGATTTTC
>JANHFN010009585.1:171621-197305 GCA_032468175.1 Toxicocalamus goodenoughensis
GCCTCTACCTAGGATTGAACTCACAGCCTCCTGATTGTGAGGCAAGAGCTCTACCTCTAGGCCACTGCACCACCCCGATAAAGAACTAGTAATAAGACAAATTAACTTACAGTGAGGTAGGAGCTGAAGCTTAGAGAAGAAAGGAACAGGCAATTGATATTTCCTGCTTGTCAATATAAAGTTTGGTTGGCTTTTCTTTATCATCTGGCTTTAACTATTTGTCTTCAGGAAAAAGTAGAAAAGAGTTTCATTTATTAGCCATGTGGTTGAAAGTTATTTCTGCTGGTATCTTTGACTAGGTTCTTTAAAACAAAAAAAATCACTCTGCCTTGGCATGCAACCAATGGTGATTATTCTTGTATTTTCACAGTACATCTCTGCCCCCATAGGGTTTGCTCAGAAAAACACAACACCCTGAACCTGCACCAATCTTTTCTACTGGGCCTCCTTCAATGATAGTCATACATCCATACATCTGGGAGATCATGTTGCTCATCTACCTGTAAACCCCATTCTAATGGACTGGGGTCTCAGATTATTTGTTGCATTTGTATCCATTGCACTTGCAAAATTCTCAACTTTAACAAAGCAATTTAAAAATAAAGTATAGTAAAAGTAGAACTATCATGACATAATTACATAATTACAAACCATACTTTAATTATTTGCTGCTATAGTTGAAATGCCAGGAGAAAATCTGTGTGGTTGCTAAGAATTGACAATAATGTGATGGTCTATAACCATAATTAAAACAATATCTACAGGTGTACTTAAAAGGAATCGTGCTCAGAATCCTTGACTCCAGAAATGCCAAGCACCCTCCTGCATTTGTGTTGAATAACTTTTATAGTGGGAAGTTTGTAGGCTGTCTATGCAATTTAAAGAGCTGGCCTAAAAATACTTTCCCTTTTCTGCATCAATATGTAAACTTCAAATATGATATAGTAAGAAAAGTTTCATGAAGACAATCCATATTCATTCCTACATGAAAAACCTGACCCTTTCTTTGATACAGTATTTACAGATATTTTCTATTACAGATTCTATTTACAGATATTTGTTTATTAAAATGGATTATTATTAAGTCATACAAATTTTCCTGACTGCATAACAAGATTCTTTGTATTTTTGCACACTGTCCAGATCTATGCTGGATGACTGGAATAAACTCCAGAGAGTCTGTAGTGGAAGAAAATAATAGTCCTTTACATGAATAAAATACCATTTTGCTTTATGTTGAGTTTAGTGCCATAACTTAAAAAAATAGAACACCTAAGTATTGCATTTCTGTAGACCGGAGGAAGAGGTCAAAATCAATGCATATCCATTTATTATTTAAAATGCTAGCAAAATGTTACTTTGAAATGGATGTTCCTATAAACAATACATTAACACTGGATGATTGTAAATCATAAGTTCATGCACTACAAATGGCTGGCTTAACACAATATACTGAACCATAAATTATAAACCTCTAAGCACAGCATGTTAAGCCTAAAATTATAATAGTTACTGCATCTCTAAATCTAGTGATGTCTGCAAAACTGAATGCATGAAAGGAATTATTTCAAAAGGCAGATGTGATTTAAACTGAGATTTTGAAAAACATGCTAAACTGTCTGAATATGGCCAAATGTGAATCATATTTAAGCTATGGTTTGATATTTCATGTCTGCTGAAAAGGAGACTGGAATGTTAAATCTGCTTTAATGAAGAACTAAACTAGTGAAGACTAAACTCAGTTACTGAAAAGAGAACTTGAACAATCTCAAAATGTCTTTGGAACAGTGATTAATACATTAGTCAGTGCTCAGTATTAATGTTTGGCATAGGAAGAAACTACAGTAATCATAGAAGTGCATGACCTTGCTAACAGTGGTTTTAATGCTCTACTAAGGATTTATTCAGAACAAAAGAAGTTTTACAAAACATGAAATGTTTCAAAATAGAGTGTGGAACAATTGATAAACTTTTAGAGAATGGAGAGGGGAATTCTTAGTGCTCTCTGAGGTATGTTGTTTGCTTGATGACATTGCATTACCTATCTAGGTAACATCAGTGCTAATGATAGCATGTAGACTTACATGCTTGTTTATAAGCAGTAGCTTACCCCATCAATGAGAGAGGCAATTGATGAGAATATAATTTCCTCTTTGTAGTTCCTTGATTAGAGTGTTCTTTATGACAAAGCTAAACCACAGTTGTTATAGATATAACAAAACAAAAAGTGAAAGAACTGGAAGACAAAGAAATTTACATCCTACTAAAAAACAACCCAATACAGCAGGGGTGTCAAACTGATGCTTCATGTACTGGTCCTGCCCCCCGCTGGTTTAACGGAGGGGGAATAAGTCTCACCGTGACAACACAAGTTTGACACCCCTGCAATATAGAAACTACAACCAGATTTTTTAAAAAATACCTCAATCCTCCACCCAATCAAGAGGTCAAACTATAAGAAAAAAAGGACAGTGGTAAATGAAAAGCAGTGGCTCCATTCTCTCACACTTCTAATGGAAGCCTAAAAATGCACAGCTTAAGTATACAGCTCATCTAATTGTATCTCATCCAGGTACCACAACTTAAAATATAGCTAGAGATCTAGTTTCAGCATCTCATAGAAGAAAGCAAATATTTGATCAATTCTTCACTATAATGATTCCCCCTTGCTTTATCTACAGTGAAAGGTGGATGACTAAAGAGGAAGAGTTAAAAAGCAGCTATTCTTGAGTTACATTAGCTGTCTGATAAAGTCTCTCATGAACCATTTTCTCTCCAGTTGTTTTTTAGTCATTCATCCTAAGGGCTTCATAGAATCTAAGCAGACTTCCAATCAACTATTACGACAGTGTGTAGCTTATCTGCTAATTCTGCTCAGGAGTACAGATTTGTACTACATGGAATTTATGTGCCAGCTTGGAACTGAAATGTAATGCAGGCTACCAAAACCACTGTGTGCAGGCTTCTTAATTTTCCTAAAAAAAGAAAGAAATTAAAACTGCCTTCTTAAGCTAGCTATCAAAGTATATCATGAAAAAATATACCTAAAATTGCTAAGTGAGAAAAATACTTGCAGGGTGTTTGAAACAAACATGAACTATAGAAACATTAAAAAAATAAATTAAAAAAAGCATTCACCAAGAGAATTGTTGCTATGCATTCAGTGAAGCAACCTTGAAATTCCAGGGCTGCAGAAAACAGAAAACAGCCAAACAAGGGGGTATCATGCATATTCAATCAAACACAGGGCTGCCTATTTCAATTTATACTGACTGGTAGAAATATTTCATGACTGATTGTAAAGCAAATCTGAAAATCATTTAAACCAGAAACGCCAAGGCTGTAACCACAGAATTTATAATGTAAAAGAACCTGAAAACTGCACACTGCCTGCAGCATTCAGTAAGCCTTATCTGTACAAATCCACACTGACCTCAAAATAATGCTAATATAATGGTCTAGATGGCAGACTAGGATTCATTTTGCACAGTAGATTATAAATGTTTGTAACTTATATTTGTCTGAACTTAATCATGGTTGAACAAACCATGACTTAAAAATATATGAAAACACCCGTGAAATTAAATGAACAAGGACTTTCCATGATTTCCAAACCAAGTCAATCTTACTATGCTAGGATTGGGAAACTTTTCCAATTGAGATTTTATTTCCACAAGGGGATATATATTAAGGGCCAAACATACCAGTTTTGAAAAAGCAAGGCCCTCCAAATCTATTTTTTTGAACCTTGTAAACTCTAAGATGTGTGGATTTCAACTGGCTGGAGAATTCTGGTGCTGAGGGCAACACTTCTTAAAGTTGCTAAAGTTGAAAAACGCTGTTCTAGACAATTCCTACATTCTCTATTATTTGAGTGTTTGAGGCTGTCATGAATTTTAGTTCATCTAGTTCTTGGGTGATTCAGGATTCTCCATTAGATTCTTCTCCCCCCCCCATTCTTTGTTCTGGAAAGAAGATTGGATTACTTTAAAATTCAGCCCTAAGTAAAAAAAAAAAAAAGTATTACAGGAACCTTCCCCAGCATGAGTATCCTCTAGTCTAGCTTATGGACAAAATATTCCTAGCAATGGCCAGGATGACAGAATGAAGCTTGGGAATTGAAATCCACACAAGTTGGGAAAGCCAATGCTGCTGGTGCATCTAAATCAAATGCAGATATAGTGAATAAATGGCTTTCAAAGGACTAAGGGCACATTTGAAAGGGATGAACAGAGGCCTGTGATCATTTTCTTTCTATCTTTAAATTCATACAGTGAAGATGAACACATGATAACCAAAAATAAATCAGTATGTTTGCAAACTGTGTTACATTTCGAGGAATTATATTTCGAGGAATTACAACAACCGTTGAATTACATAATCAATCTGGTTTATACTTTGTTCTAAGAGGTAATTTAAATAGTATAATAATACAATACAATGCAATAATATGTATATAATAGTATGCCATAATTGGAAGGAAAGAGAAGTAGAGGACAGCCAGCAGTAAAATGGATGGACTTAGTTACAGTGGTGATGGGTAGAAGATCTGAAAGATCAGATTAGGGACATAATCTCCTGGAGAAAAATCTAGTAGTGGTCACTAAGAATCACCAAGAGTCAACAGCAACTTGAGGGTTCGCATTCATCAATCACTTTGGGTTCAAGGCAAATCACCTTATAGTTCAGCTAGAAGGTCCTTTCCTCACTTTATTTCCTGTAGATGCATGGACCTCAGCTTTCATAATTGCCAGCCAGCAAGGCTACCCTTCTGAATGGTACCAGCTTGGGGTTCTTCTTGTGTGAGTGACTAGAAATGTATCTAGGGATTCATTTGATATCCCCATATTTTTTTCTGCCATATAAATATTGGTTAAATCACAGTAAACCACGATGTTTATTTGGTTTTGGATCAGTGCAATCCCATCAGTGGTGGGATTCAAAAGTTCCCACCGCTGGTTCTGTGGGCATGGTTTGGTGGGCGTGGCTGCAGGGGTGGGATCACGTGGCTCATGCAATCGCACCAAACGTGTGCTTTGCACACACATTAAAACAGTAAAAAATAAGTTACTGCATCTCTCAGCTGTTTAGCACAGCAATTTGCTGTGCTACGCCAAACAGCTGAGAGGTTAAAAAGGACCTAGGAGCAGGGGCGGGATGGTGGGCCCAACTGCAGGATGTAGGAGAGGCTTGGAGCAAACTGATCAGCTGATCGTCAGCGCTACTGGTACGCTAGAACTAGGCCGAACCAGTAGAATACCACCACTGAATCCCAAGCATTCTGGTTCATTATCCAGACCTTTATGGATGTTTGACAAATCATGGATTAACACGATGTTTAAATCTAGACTTACACTTTGCATCAAATTCCCCATTGCATGACTTGTGCATTTTTTCCCCTCAAATTAAAAAAATAACTTATTTTTTTGTCTTTCAATTTCTATGTTAATTGATTGCTTTAATTTTATTATTTCTAGTTTAAATATGTTATTTGAGTGGTTGTAATAATCATCGCCCCCAGATGTAACTTTTTTTAAAATCACAGATATCATGGTCTTGTCAGACATTTTTCATTGTCACAGTGCTCTCTTCTGAAAAAATAATCATGGTCCTCCCCCCCCAAACAAACAAACAAACACTACCAACAACAGAAAAATTACTAAGGAATATCATTAGCTTGGGAAAGATGAAAATTTTCTTCCTTGCTTTTTGAAGACTTTAGTGGAATGAAATTTCCTGAGCCTCTTTTTCCCCTCACTTCTTTTTAATGGAGTTTTTCAGCATTTTTAAATATAAAAAGCTTACTTGGACACTTAAGTTCCCAAAATACCCAAATGGTATATAATTTTTGCACTGTTGAGTTAGTGATTGTAGAGCTATTTTTGGTTATGTAAAGATCCATCTTGAAAAGTAGAAGTAAATAACTTGGAATAACTTTATAAAATCACTTTATTTGAATGTATACTAAACAGCATATATTAAAATTAAATTTCGTTGCATAGCTCTCAAAAGGTTACCACCTCCAATATATAGTACATATACATGACAAAGTAAATAAATACTAACTTATGCAAATACCCACATATATGACGCAGAGAAGCTATACAGTCTAGTTCAGATGTATACATGTACATGGTGAGAGAAATGAATCTTGCAAGTTTACCAGATGGATGGCACTATTAATAGTATACCTAAGGCTTATCTTCCTCTTATTCTGCATTATTTTCTTTGTTATTATTTATTCTTCCTCCTATTGAACATTGCATAAATAATCAGGGCCTTAAACAAGGAAAGACAAAGTCCACAAACTTCTAGAAGAAAGTGAGATATAAATGTAATAAATTTTTAAAAAGTATTTTACTGGGATAATCTATAGAATTGTCTGTCCTTCTATTTTTTTTAAAAAAGAACACCACTGCCATATTAAACCAAAATATTTATCTAATCCAGAATGCTGTTCTTCTGTGTCGAATCAGAACCTCCTGAGAAGCCTATAGGCAGGGCAAAAATTTGAGCATCTTTGTTTCACTTGTCAACAACCACTGGCATCTGAAATTCTATTATTTCTGTTGAGGGATTATATAAGCTAGATTCGTACCTTGCCAAACCACAATTTTCATCCATAGATTACTCAACACACTGCAGTAAATAGAACACACAGTATCACTTAGCATAGTGTAGGAACTTAATCATGACATAATATACTACAGCACAATATAAATAGCTTTATTTCACTTCTATTTGTCCAAGTTCCTTTGCAAATTATCCTGTTTGGTGGACATCAAGTTGATATAGTTCTTATACAAAGGAATTCCACAGGTGCTCCTACCTTGCCTGACATACCTTTCCTGATCTGTTCCAAATTCTTCACCATCAACATTACTTCTGTGATTCTGGATACTAGCATTTGTTGTACTTTGTTGAATTTGGTTGATCTTTAAAAAGCTAAGCAAGATCAAACCTGGCTAGTCCTCAGATAGCGACTGCCATTTGAAAAGTCAAAACTAAGTTGAAAATGTGCCTTTTCAAAAGGCAACTGGACTTTCCTTGTTTGAGAAGTGAAACCTCTTCTAGGAAAAAAAATGGAAGTCTAGTTGCCTTTTGTAAAAGCACCTTTGGGACAATCATGACCTTATTGACTGAGAATCTACAGTACATAGACAACTAGAAGCTAAGCTTTACGTGAGGAAGTCTTAAGTTTCCCTATATCTTTGTTATATTCCCATTATGATGTCCTACCTCACTTTCATTCTAAGTTTCAAAATTCCAAATATTCATTTCTTCACCAGGAATATATTCCAGTTCTTTGATCAACTTCATTGCATCTCTTTTTTTCCAAATTTTCCAAAAGCTTGTTGGCAGTTTATTTATTTAGAAAATTTATTGGCTTGCCAATATTACTTCAGGATAAACAGAACTGCATTCCGGACTGTTAGGATGTTTTTTCCCAATTCATTACACTATCAGTAATGTTCCAGTTCTGATTAATCACTAACAGTTTTATACAGCACACAGCTAACTCTAAAATTCACATGTTGTAGAAATGGATAACATGAAAGAAAGAAAGAAAAAAGGAAGAAAAAAAGAAAGAAGTACTCAGCTTCAATAATTAATACAGCTGACCTCCTCTGGCTATAAAATATATATTTTAAATAAAATATACAAATTAGTAAATGCATTTGTGGTTTCTATTGATTGTTCTGTGTTTCTGTGAGATATAAATGTAAATGCAGTAACAAGCAAAGAATTACTGCAGCCTATACTATACTATATATAGTAACAGAGCTACTACTTGTAGGACTTTAGCTTTTTGGCTCCTTTTTGGCCATCTAAGGCGACTAGAACTTAAGAAGAGCTGAAGATGACCTTACACTCATCTACTTGAGCACCCTGTGGCCCAGTAGCTCACAAATCAAAACGGGAGAGCCATATGCACCTTCCAGCAACCTTTATTTTAAACGAGCTAATAACCCGGTCGGCCCTTGGACCTCCGAGACCCAAAGACATCAATATGGAGACACTGTAGGAGAAAAGCAGGGCCCACTTATGGCAGACCCAAACCCGAAGAAGTCCGCGTTTTACTAAAAGGCATCCTGCTCCCTTCCTAAGTGGCCTCCCTTCAGCCACTCCACGAATCTGGAGAGGCGAACTGCGTGGGTCAACTGAACAACGCTTCCTGTTCGCTCCTATTAGGACTGGCTGGCCATCAATAACAGTAGCCACGGTTAGCCTGATTCTCCAGGAACCGAGCCAGGCCTCCTCAAAGCCATCCGTACCGGCTCCGCAGGAGCACAGCCCTCGAGGAAATATCGCATTAAGTATCGCATTAAACGACGACGGCGCCCTCGAGGAAATATCGCATTTTAAAGGAGTCTGCGCTCTTGAACCTCTCGCGGATGCCAACGTGCCGACCGTCCCTGTCCTATTGTTTCTTTTTTTAAAAAATTCGTATCCATTTCATGTATTCATAACCACGCTTATACCTGTTACCTAATACTTGCTTGACAAATAAAATAAAATAAATAAACAAGTGAGCCTTCGCTGCCTTTGGTCCTCCTCTCTGCGCTGCTTCCACCACGCTTTTTGCGCTGCTTCGAGATGCTCAAAGCCGGGTAGGATATCGCCGCCCCCCCCCCCTCCCACCACCACCACGGCCGAGAAGGGCAAGGAGAGTGGCTCCGCGGGCTGAGTTCCCGGCAGATCCTGGCTACCCTTCGCCCACCTCCGGCAGCGACCCGGTTCGGAGGCGGAGAAGCAGACGGCCTCTCCGCGGGCAGATGCGGTAGAGCACAGCGCCCCCTACGTTCCGCCGCCGCAACAACAGCAGCAGCAGCCCCGCGTGAGTGGCGCTCCTCGCCCAGCTCCTTATAAGAGAAGGGGCGCGAAGAACCAGCCCGCAACTCACCTCGCCCTCGCCCGCGGCAGCCGCGCTCCGCTCCGCTCCTCGCCTCCACCTGGCTCCCTTCCTCCGAGGGGCGGCAAGGGCGACCGCGAAGCCTCGGCACCGGGCCCTTCTTTCGCTCCACGTGGTTCCCCAGCCGGGTCGCTTGACTGCAAGCGGAGCGCTCGCGTTGACCTGCGGCGGCTGGAGCAGCCCCGCCGGGACTAGTGGACGGAGAGGAAGACCTGACCCGGGAAAGAGAGGAGCCGCGTTGGGGACCTCCTCGGTTCCAAGCCCGGCGGCGGCGGCGGCGGCGGCATCTCCTTTCGGGCTGCGGCAGCTTTTGCAGGTCCGCTATTTCCACCGCTTCTCGGACGGGGCGTCGGTGGTTTTCTTCCCACCTTACCTTAGCCCGAGAATAACCTTCCTTGAAACCGACAGGGGCTTGTGCCCCGTCCACGTGCCAGGGGGAATTACCGCCGTTTTGGAAAGCGCGGGCGGCTTCCCCGGGATGGGGGAAGCGCGCGGTGCTCTGCCTCCGGCCGGGCCGATCTGCGGAGCGAAACCCAGACGGCACCGCCAACGCTAGTTGCCCTACCTGGGGGTGTGTAACTCGCGGGGCTTCGGAGCAGCTCGGGTCGAGCTCCGAGCCTGGAAAGCAGGAGCTCCCCAACCTTGGCAAACTTGGAAGCCTGGCCGACTTTTCAACTCCCAGAATGCCCCAGCCAACATAGTTTATTCTCTTGCCATCCCTTCCTCTGCAATCTCTCTCCACTTTAGCTGGCGAACAGAAAAAGAAACAGACGCGGCTGGCTGGCTGGCTGGGGAATTCTGGGAGTTGAAGTGAAAAATTCCCAAGGTTGGAGAGCCCCCGACTACTACCACCACCACCACCCCCGCTCTAAAAGGACGCCGGGCAGCCCGATTGGAGGCGGCTCCATCTCAAAGTGCTTTTTTGCCTCCTCGGAAGTAACTCCGGTCGACTCGTGGGGTTGCTTGATCCTCCGACCGGTCAGCCGGGAGTTGCCGTCTTAAAGCAACCAAGTCTGTATGAATGTTGTGTTTTCAAAACCTCTCTTGCGCTTCCAGATCGGCTAAGAGATGCTCGGAGGTGGCCGGGTGCGGCCAAGAAGCTCGGCCGGCGTGCGAGTCTGAGCGGCTCCCGGGGTAGCCGTTGCTTCTGCCTGGAGGGCGCCGTCTCTTCGCCCGTCACCTCGCCGTCTCGAGGGAGGGGAAGGAGGGCGGCCCGTGACACCCCCCCCCCCCCAGCGCCACTACCTGCGGCTGAACCTCCGGCTTTTTCTCTGCCTGGTGAATCCCCAGTTCCCGGAGCCGAAGGATGCAGTTTCGCCTCTTCTCCTTTGCTTTGATCGTCCTAAACTGTATGGATTACAGTCACTGTCAAGGCGGTCGGTTGAGACGCGGCAAGAGAGGTGAGCTACCTCTTCCTCCCCCACCTTTCCCCAGTCCTTCCTTCCCTCCTTTCCTTCTTTCCTTCCTTCCCTTCCTTCCTTTTTTCCTTCCTTCCTTCCTTCCTTCCTTCCTTCCTTCCTTCCTTCCTTCCTTCCTTCCTTCCCTCCTTCCCGTCCTTCCCTTCCTTCCCTTCCTTCCTTATTTCCTTCCTTCCTTCCTTCCTCCCTTCCCTCCTTTCCTTCCTTCCTTCCTTCCTTCCTTCCTTCCTTCCTTCCTTCCTTCCTTCCTTCCTTCTTTTCTCCTCCTGTTTATCTCCCCTGTGGGAATCCTTTTAACTGGAATAGCTGGCTTCTGCTTAAGCTTTTCTCTTCCAAGGAGAAGGACCCTTCCCTCCACACCCTTTGAAAGCGTCCACCACAAAAGAGAGAGACTCCCGCATAGGTAGAGTTAGTGCAACACATTCTGCTTGGCTACTATTAACACTGTTTTAAGATCCTCTGTAGCTCAGCCACAAAAAGATACAGGAGATACTGCTGTATGGAAAAGTTAACATCCACAGTGTGTTGAGAAAATGTATTCTCTAAATGTCCTTAATTGCTTTTGATCCATCTGATTTCAATACCGCAACCCTAATCTCCGGCTGAATCATATAAGTTTGCTCCTGCGCAAATGAAGCAAACACTACTAGAGAATATGTGCCAAGCAAATAGCCAAGCAGGTGCCATAGAGCCTTTACAGCTTTGCTCCCTCTCCCTTTGCCCCCCCAAATTGGGATCTCCAAAAAATTGTTAAAGATGTATGCCAATAAAGTAGAATATTTGTAGCTCACAATTGAAATGAGGGGATCTTGGTTGTTTTTTGGCAGAGATTTCATTACCGGAACAAGGTAACATCATCAGTACTAGTGTATGGTTGCAATAGAATGATCAACTTCTGCATATGACCTGTTGCAATTGTGGACATGTAAAACAATTGTTCTCCCACCCCACTTCCCTTTGATGCTTCTTGATCCTTTTGATGTGTGTTGCAAACAGAAAATGTAGAATAATCTCTGAGGCTGGTGGGACCCGTGGAATTACGAGGTGATGAGAATTCGTAAATTTGCATGACCATGAAGGAAGTGCAGAGGCAGTGGAAGCTCACTGCTGATAATGATTTTGCCCAACCTGTACTTAGTTGTCTATTCCCACTTTCTGTTGGGAGATCTGACAAAGGACAAAGTAGGTGAGAATCTTGGATTAAAATGTAAAATGTTCTGTGTCTGTGTACACCTGTAAGAAATAGAAGGCTTTACCTATGAAAATATCATTATAGGGTATTTTCTCCATGAAGAACTAATTGGTGATATTTTGAGAGTGCATTTGAAATACTGAGCATCATTTTATTTTAATTGCGCTGTTAAAAGCAGACCTGATATCTTTTTTTAAAGGTCCTGTTGATAGTTTGCTTCTGGGTTGTGCAAGCAGAAGATGGTCAAATTGGTATTTGACTTGAGAGTCAAAATCCTGAACAAAGAAAGAAAGCAAATCTGTAGATGGTAGAACTAGTGGCTGTAGATGTTGCAACTGAATGTGGTGTGTGTTGGTTTTTGCACTTTGCTTCTCTATGATTTCCTATTAAACTTTGAAGACTCCAGTCAAACTAGCCAGCTAGTTAGATACAAAATTTACTATTGACCTTATCTATAAACTAGATCTTCATTTGCTGAATCCAGGTTTAATGTGTATTCACTGTTATGTTGTTCTGCTGCTGTTTTATTATTATTGCTGAAGAACTAAGTGCTTTCTATCCATGATGTCACTTTTCTTTCAGGACTGGCTAACCAGAAGTTTATTACTTTACCATTTCCCTACCTCCTTACAGAGCATCCTAGGGTTTGACCCACTTACCCAAACTATTAGGCTTGTTTTACTAAATCAACCGGAGTAAAGGGAATATCTACTAACAATTCAAATAAGTCCTTTATATTATGGTAAGAGGCAGACAATAAAACTGGCAGGCAACTTCTCTGTAAAGGTTCCTTTCATCCTCATCCCTGTAGTTGTCTGGGAGTAGTTCTGAACGTGAATAGATGACCCTGTGCAAGTGGATGTTAAAAGCAGCAATGACATTGGACCACTGCAGAAACAAAATTCCACCTCCCCTTTCTATTTCCTGAAAGAGAATTTTGTATCAATATCTCATTCTAAAAGAGAAAAGAACGTTGGGAACATTTGTATGGAATAGGTGATGATTTTGCACTGAATGAATGTAAGTTGGTTCAAGCACATGTGTGAATATAGACTTTTTGTATAGTACAAGTCTCTCACTGATACCCTGCAACTTCCCTGTCAGTTCTTGCACTTCAGGTCAACTCCTGGGAAGTGGGGGTGGGGTGGGAAGAGAAGATACATACACAGACTTCAAGTGATGTGCAACAGAGAAACTAGAGGAGCCCCATCTACCAAGTTCCACAGTCAGATAGGCTCAAACACACCAGCAAGATCTCTTGGAAAAGAGTTCTCAAATATCTTAAAACTTGGATAACAAAACAGAAATTTATTTTCATAGTGCAGGAAGGGTTCTTTAAAAAAATGTAAGGCAGATTGTAGTATATCATTAAATACAAATAGCTCTATAAAAGTATCTTTGCCTAAAAATTGCTTTTGTTTCTTGCTGTTTAGACTTCAGGAGAGGAAAGCAAGTGTGGAATTGCTTATGGGTTTGGGTTTCTTCATGGACAGATGTGTTAGCTTCTCTTAGAATAGGAAACCTACATCTTTTCACAAGAGAGAAATCTCAGTGGATACGTTGCAAAATGTGAAACAGAAAGTATGGGGTTTTTTAAGCTTGCTGTGTCCTTTAAATCATTCACAGTATTTGTAATAGTGCAGGCTACTTTATGATGGGATATGATGGATGCTTAACAAAGTCCTTCTGTCCCAGGATATTCATGTGGGTTATTTATCAACTGCCTTTGAAGACCGGCAGTAATAGCTATATAGGCTGCAATGTCTTGCCTTTTCCCCTTAAGATAGCTGCTATATTGGAATTCTCAGCCCATAATTTTCAGATTGACTCAGCAGAAGGAACTGAAAGTACTCTGTACTTGAAATACACCAGAAATGGGAGTCTACTACATTTGTATTTTTCATGGAATCAAGTTTCAGACAATTCAGTAGACTTATTTCTGCTTAAACACATCCAAGATTATAGGGTTATATTTCTAAGACGATAAAAGCCATCGTATCGCAGCCCTTTCTATGAGTTGTCCAATTGATGAGATTATTTGTTGTTGTTGACATTAGACTGTTTGAATGGTCCTTCCTGCTGAAGACAGTAGAAGATAAATTTGTTCCTTTGCAATATTCTAGAAGAGGACATAGCGCTCATACACAACACTTTAATCTCAACTGGGCACTTGACATTTTCATTTGGTGTGTCACTGGAAATAGAAATCATGTATTCCAAGCCTTGATTAATTTTGAGCCCAATAGTGTTATGGATTGATTAGGCCTTTGACATAATGACATTTTTTGACTTTGATTAAATTAGAGGGCAAATGCCATGAAAGCCTGTTTTAAATCGTGGTCAATTCTTTGTTGATTCAGTTGTTTTCTGCCAAGTTTTGAGCATGGGACCAATTGCTTTGGAACTATCATGGTTACAAAGCTATGGGCTAGTTTAGATGAGGAAAGATTAACCACAAAGTGGAGCTCATGATCTTCTTAGCTCAAGCTATTCTTGATTATTGGATGCTACATTAGTATGAAGTAGAAAAAAATGTGTCTGGTTAGTTTCTGGGACTTTATATGTGAAGTTGTAGTGAGACTGTGTAGTTCTGTTTAGATGACTTGAACAAGGCTTGCATTTGTTCAAATAAACCTTAGCAGCATACTGGGACACTGAGAATGACATAAGATGACTTAAATGCTGTTTTGCTAGAACTACATTACTCAACAGTGGGAAGAGTTCAGAGTTCAGTTTAAAACATATATTCATAGAAGCAAGCTAATCTTACGGCACAATGCCATTGATATGTCAACAAAATACTGCAGCTGGTGGAACTGGCTGAACATTAAGACTGCAATTACTTTTTATTTCAGTTGATCTTGGGAAAAGTTTGTAGAGACTATATATTCAACTTGTTACTTCATAAAGGAAATCTTCATGAAAATATAGTGGACATATAGTCCACCAATATTTTTCTTTCTTAGGGTATTTTCAAAGTTTGACAGTACAATTTTCAAACCTTTCAGTACAATTTTCAGGTTGTTGTTTTGTTTAACAAAAATATCCCAAATTTGATGTCCTCAAGGTTTATTGGAGTGTGACTTTCATCATCTCTAACATAGTCAATGAGATGTAAATTATGCAGGGTCCCCCGTCCCTTTAAAATGCTTTTCTTTCTTTCCATCTCCCCAATCCCAATTTCAAACTAAAGTTATTCAATATTTTATTTTATTGCAAATGACAGCAATTATACATTTTTTCCTTTAATGAGCTGTTCTTAAAAAGAAATCCATATGCGCTTTTATTAAATGTGGAACTATTGTAGACCTCAGGCTAGACAATTCAAAAAATCTGCATTTTACAAGCAGGTTTAAGAACCATGTTTCAAGAAAACTGAAATGAATAGACATCTAAACCATGTTGTGCAAATTATCCCCCTCCTTCCTTCCATCTCGCTTGAAAAAAAAATCACCATAAGCTGATTTTAATTGATGCCATGTTCCCTGGTTGATCTTAGATGAGCAGTTGTGCTTCTGGGATGAAAAGCTAGTCTAAAAGCAATTGTATCTAACTTAGCTCCTTGTTGGATGTTTAGCTGTTGGCCAATTAGAATTGGTGTTGACAATTGATTTATCTGGTGTCTCTTTATAGTGTCAGTCTGGGCATTTGTTACATTGAATTATGTTAAAATGTGATGCATTTAGCTAATTTAAAGCAATGTGCTTGAGGATGTTCAGGGCTAATTTGAGCATATAACTGGAACTGTGTGCAAATGCTAAAATGAAGGAGTTCCTGTGGAAAAAAAAGATCCTTTACACTTATGTGCATATATACAGATGCTCCATCTGCAAAGAAGGGCGTGCATAGTGCGTACTGGGAGTTAAATCTACGCTGGCATACCACTGGGCCTTATTTTCAGATAGTCCATAATGACATTTTCTAAACAAAATAGCCTTCCTGGCATAGTGTAGCTCCTTGAACATGTCTCATCCAATTCAGAAGGACAAGTGTATCATTTCTTTTTGAATTAAGGCTCTTTAAAAGCATCTGTTTATTTAAAAACACAAAATATTGGAATATGAATGAACTGGTATGTATGTACAAGGCAAGTGGTTTTTTAAATATTATTCCAACTAGTTAATGGTAGTTTCATGAGGACCAAGTTCTGCAAACAATCCTTTTTGTTTGTGCTCTCAGCCATATATTGGAGGGACTTTATTGAATTTGTACAACGTGTTAAGATATAGTTATATGGAGGGTTCACATACACATATTTTTTATGCTTGGCTGCATTACAGCCAAAAATTCTAGTTCAAGTCTGAGTAGAAGGAGGTTATTTTGGGAAGGTGAAATTTGTGTGCTTTCCCCATTTAAGGTTTTCCTACTTTCTCACTGCTATTTTAAAACTTGCCAATCCCATCATAGACTTTCTTCTGAACAGGATTTCAAACATTTTTTTAATTTGTAGAAAAACAGCATGAGAACAAAAGGTTAAGTGTTCTCCTGTCCTTTGAAAAGCATCTTTTTTTTCCTTTTTAAAAAAAGGCAAGACTCTTTTCCATACGTTAGGGTAGTGTTCTCCAAATTGGTCAAGGATTGATGGAACTATCAGTTGCTCTGTATTCACTTACCATTTGTTGTCGTGGTTAGTATTTTTTGTGAAAGTAGTATTACATTATTTTCATATAATAGGTGGAAGGTTAATACACAATCTGCAACTTAATGAACAGGTGGATGAGATGAAGCATTTGGGGACCCTTGCATTAGCAAAATATAGGTACCCCCTAGATCTTTTACACATTACACTATTTATAGTATGATGATCAGCTCTTTGGTTTTGGGTGAAGTACAGTTCTAGTTTGCTAAGGCATGGACTAGAATTGTAGAGATCTTCAAGTGTGGAAGCCAGACATACTCTTTTAACCCAGTGCACAATTCACAGACTCGTGGGGAAAACTATATCATTACCTGACTCCTAGAGGAAAGGGGAATGTAACCAACAAAGACAGACAGGGAACATTATATGTCCCCTCTCCTAAGGAGGCCCATCTTAGTCAGAAGTGGTATTCAGCAGGTTCTGTCCAGTTCTGGAGAACCGGTAGTGGAAATTTTGAGTAGTTTGGAGAACCGGTAAATACCACCTTTGTCTGGCCCCGCCCCCATCTATTCTCTGCCTCCCGAGTCCCAGCTGATTGGCTGGGTCTTCTTTTGTTGCCATGCACAGGAGAACGGAACTGGAAAGCAGGTTAATTGGTGTGGGGAGGGAATGGAGATTTTACAGTATCCTTCCCCTGCCACGCCCACCAAGCCAATTCATGCCCACCAAGCCACGCCCAGAGAACCGGTATTAAAAAAATTGGAATTCCACCACTGATCTTAATAGAACTAAAAAGAAAGGCCTTCTCCACGATGGCTTCCTCCATTAATCATCCTCGTTAAGGGAAGATTGCCCCTCACTTTGATGTTTTTCCCCAAAGCCATGAAGACATGGTTTTACTAACAGGCCTGGGAACCCCATAGTGGGATGGAACGTATCAAGTGGCTCAGTTCGATTGTGGTTGCCAGGAGAGTGGAAGGTTATAACTTTTTAAAAGTGTTTTTGTATTGGGCTTTAATCCTTGTAAACCGCCCAGAATCACTGAGAATGATATGGTTGGTCATATAAATTTTCATAAATAAATAAAGAGAACTGGAGGGCATCATGTTGAAGAAGGCTTCTTCAACATGTTATGCTTTGGATCAACATATAGTTTTAACCAAAACAATAGGAAACATGCTTGCCATGGAACACCAAAATAAAACATTTAAATCTAGAAAGAATACCATTACAGGGCTAACTTCAATTTTATAAAACAGTTGAAAATGTTTGCATTTCGAAGGACTCTTCTTCAGTCTTGGTGGTTAGAAGCCAGGAAAAATAAAGGGTTTGGGGGGGAAGAAGGGGGAAAAAGTGGCTGATCGGTGAACCGTGCTCCAATTTTTTCTCACCACCTAGCCTGTTGAAAGATTTTGGGAAACTGAAATGTTTCAGCTATTTTGTAAAATGTCAATTGGCCTAATGTAAGTTTTGGCTCTGTAGATTTTGGATCATGTATGGAGTTTCTTTAACTAACATTTCTTGATTTCTCCAGAGGTTTTACAATACTGATCTCCATACCACTGAAGCAGTCTGAGCAATTTCTCCCCCCGTAAAATTAGTTTTATAACAGGCTGGTGATTAAATGAAATCCTGTTTCCAGCAAGGAAAAAGAAAAGAAAATAAGAGGAATAGTACATGGAAGATGGTGTCATGGTAGCTGCACCCAATAACTATGGAACAAAACTTCTAGGATTTTGCTGAATCTTTCAAAACTGACAAATAAATTTGGCATCCTTACTGCACTGAAATTGGTTTTTCTGTTAAAAAAATATTGTATGGCAATTAGAAGCCACACTCATTTCATGTATCAATACAAGAGCTCTGTGGTTTGGCTTTTAAAATACGAAGTTGAATACAAGGACTATAAAGGGAGACATTTTGGTGCTGGAAGTGAATTTTGACTAGTCTGTTTGGCATGCAGAGATGGAAAAACAGCCACATTAATTATAGATAGTATTCTATGCTTACTCACCTGCAAATAAGCCTTAATAAAGATTATTCCTGTGTTCATATGCGTATAATCACCAGACATTAGATGAATATATAGGACAGATGTAGCGATGAAGTCTACAGACTGGGATTCCTAACCCTCTGGATTTGTCTGCATGCCTTTTAAGAGTACTGATTTTTACTGCTAATCTATTCCAATGTTCCATTTACCCTACTGCCACCATTATAAACTAACACACACCTCTTTTTTTTTGTTAAACACAATTGCAACAACATCAGACTCTGTACAGTGAACAAGCAAAGCATAACTGATGTTCTTAAGAGGTCCTGTTTCTTGAATGTCTCTTGCCAAATTGGACTAAGTGACTGCCTCTTGATGGAGTCCAATGTAGTTTTAATGATGAGAAGGCATCCTGCCTATTTTGATTGAGAAGCGAGAATCTCTTCCTCCAAGGGATCTCTTTGTCCAAGCTTTCGTCTTTGCTTGCTTTCATTATGCCTTTCTGAAAAGACTTTTGAACTGTTTACAGTTAAAAATGATAAAATAAAAAATATATAAAATAGGGTTTTTTCCCCTTTAGGAATGGAAATGTCAGTTTTTGTTTCATAAAGAGATCACTAAGTTTTACAGAGGGAGATCCAAACTTAAAATGAGGGATTTCTAGACCTTTTAAGCAGTGGAGAGTGCTCAGTCACTAGAGATATTCAAGCAAACGTTGGACAGCCATTTGACTGGGATGGTCTGAAGATTCCTGACTTGGGCAATGCATTGGACTACAAGGCCTTCAAGGTCATTTCCTATGAGACTACAATTTACCTTCAGGTAATCCTTGACTTAGATAGATAACCTTTATTGCATTTTTTTTTACTGTGGGCACACATTAAAAATGAAAATCTGTTGCATGCTCTTAAAAGTGTACACATACATAACCACATATAGACATACTATATACATGCATGCATATATATATATACACACACACCACACACACACACACTAAGACACACTCATACCTATAAATACATATAAATATAAACCTTGAATACAGGGCGGAAAGAGAAAGCTTCTACATTTACAAGGTTTTATTCACTGAATGGAACAAAACTATGACTGAATCTGGATGTTTTAGATTTACTTAGAATCTAACTTAGAACTAAGAAGAAGTTTTCTGACGGTTGGAACAATTAATCAGGGAACAACTTGCCTCCAGAAGTTGTAAATAAATGTTCTGCTTCAGATACCACGAAGCTTCCTCCCAGAAGGTAACAAGGAAAACTTAAGACCCCAACTGGGATTTGGATTTTCATTGCTAAGCAATGTGATTGTTAGGTGAGTCATCCCATGACTGCATCTTGTTTTAGGATCATGATGGCGAACCTATGGCACACGTGCTGGAAGTGGCATGCAGAGCCACTTTGCCAGCACGTGAGAAGTTGCCCAGAAGAGCCCCACTGCACATGTCTATGTGCTGCCCGCCCGCCAGCTGATTGTCAGGTATCTGGCACACATGCACGGAGGTGAGGTGCGCACGCATGCACAGAGATGCGCAGGGTACATGGATGGGTCTTGCGCACGTGCAGAGATGCATGGGGGACTCATGCACATGTGCAGAGATGTGCATCACACAGGATTGCGCATGCATGTGCAGAGATGTGCAGGGGTGTGTGCATGCACAGGGGTCATGGGGGGAGGGGCCCACACACATTGCCTTCTGGGTGCTAGCAATTTTCGGGTCGGGAGCCCAAAAAGGTTAGCCACCACTGTTTTAGAACCTTTTTTTGCCATGAAGGTCACAAATGGCAATCAGGTGACACCAGGATGCTGCAACTATTATAAATATATGCTGGTTGCCAAGTGCCTGAATTGTGATCATGTGCCTGTGGGTTACTGCAATGCTCAAATGTGTGAGGTCTAGTCAAAAATTGCTTTTTTCAGCACTTTTACAACTTCAAGTGATTGCTAAACAAATGGTCGTAAATTGAGAGTTCATTTTTAGGGTAAAGTTCCCTCTTTCGGGAAAGGAAGGTGACACTGGAGTGATTAAGAGAGATTTCACAGGAAGCAACAAATCCCTGTAACCTCCTACTCCCAGTGTAACACTTGATCACACCATCAAAGAAAACAGGCAGAACCTGTAAGAAAAAAATATTCAATTAATGTTGGGAAGTTTTGCTGATAGGATTTACTTTTGAATAAGCAAAACTGTGGCCACGAGGACTGTGTTAACTGCTTATGTGAGAGTTTCATTTTTGTTTGACTTCCATTAGTTGTCAAAGACCCTGCTGTCCATTCCTGTAGGTGTCATGTATAAGATCATTACTGCACCAGTGTTTTAGTTCAATATTACTAGCATTGCAGGTGGGAATGTTGGCCAGGAAATGTAGCTCTTCTCCCCCAAGCTAGTGCAAGGATTTCAAGATCTATATGGGTTGAAAGCCAGCAGACCAATTATGGAGAAAAGCCATCCCCTGACTCTACTCTATTTTGATAGCACTTCTCAATGCTTGTTTTCCAAATTGGTTAATGCACGGATGTCTTTATGTACTCCTAATGCATTATTGGATGAGGGTCAGCTGAATCATTTTGTGGTCTTGGGGAATTTTCAGCCTTCTGATTGACATATCTGGCTGCAGTTCAACCAATAGTTTCAAGAGCTTTAAACTGCTGCTTCTTTATCGGCCTGTGACATGAAATCAGAACAATAGTAGATTTGATTTCTGTATCTATAGATAAACTATATCAAAGGTGTGGTAGCAAGGAGCTCCTTGCTGAGGCAAAAAAAAATATTCTTTGAAGAGCTATCATTGAAAGTGATCTCTTGGGCTGCAGATATGAATCCAGAAATACTGGATGGTTTTGCATATGTTTCCAAACCATAATATAGTTTGGTTAATTTTGACTTCACTCAATGTGCAAACCCAACCGTTACAGTTCATAAGTCATGTTCCGTGGTTTAGCATTACCCATGAATTATCCCACTACAGTTTATTCACTAAATCATAGTTTTAAAACCCTGGCTTAATTTCTATTTAGTTTTGACAGTGTAAACTCAGCTCTTGTGGTTTAGGAACAGTGCTTTATATCTTAACATAGGGTTTATCAATGATTGCTGTTGGGGAGTTGAGACTCCTATATGAGAAGTCTGCTCAAATTGGGAAAAGTGAGTTTGCCATTATATGTGAAGTAAGCTATTGTGGCTTGCTTCTTCAGCAAACTGGTTGAACCAATAACAGTTAAGTACTAGTGCATATCTAGTCACTGAAAGCCAAATTAAGTAAAGAATAGAATAGAATTCTTTATTGGACAAGTGTGGTTGGACACACAAGGAATTTGTCTTAGTGCAAATGCTCTCAGTATATATAAAAGAAAAGATAAATTTGTTAAGAGTCAAGAATCATAAGGTACAACACTTAATGAAAGTCATAGGGTATAACAAGCAATCAAATCATACTAGGAAACAGTCAATATAAATCATAAGGATACAAGCAGGGGTGGATTTCAAATTTTTAACAACCGGTTCTGTGGGTGTGGCTTAGATAGTGGGCATGTGACTGGGTCATGGTGGTCATGTGACTGGGTGGACATGGCTTGATGGTCATGTTATTGGCCGGGTGTGGCCACCTCAATATAACTCACATCGAGACACGAATCTCCTCGCCTGGCTTCTCATGACTGTGGGGATGCTGCAACAATGGACACTCCACACAAGCAAAGTACCAGCAGAGAAGGGGAAAAAACTCCAGAGATGTTCCTGAGACAGGAAGTCTTGTCCTGCCAAGAATGTAATAAGGGTTAATGGAGAGGCAGTTTCTGTAAGCAACACCAGAATGTTTCCTTCCTGCCTTCCTTAGAGGATTAGGCCAGTAATTTGTTCTAACAACCAGTTCTCCGAACTGCTTAGAATGTTAACAACCAGTTCTAGCGAATAGGTGTGAATTGGTAGAATCCCACCCCTATTTATAGGAAAATGCCAGCCAATTCTTAGTATAACAAAATCTGTACACTGAGCCAATTCATATTTAAATTAATCTTGGCAGAGTAACTGGTTCTAGCGAATAGGTGCAACCTGTAGAACCACCCCTGGCTACACCCAATGCACTCTAATCTATTTTTAGTTAAATTGACTGTTATTTTGGTTACATTTCTTTGAAATACTATAATTAAAAAACTCATTCTTTTTTGCAAAAAGTATGGGTTACATTTCAATAGGTGGATAGGTTGTTAAGATAATGAAGATGCAACAACAACCATAACAGTAGTGGTATTCTACCGGTTCAGCCTGGTTCTGCCAAACTGGTATCAGTGATGAGCAGCAGAGACCGAACCGGTTGTCTCTGCCGCTTTGCTGTTGGGCCCACCCATCTACCTGGGCTCTCATACTCACCTTTATCCTCTGCTTTTGAAACCCCTGGGAGTCTGACAGCCAATGGGATATATTTCTTACACAGGAACAGGAAACACTAAGGTGGGGCCTAACAGATGGCATAAAACTAAGGGTCTCTCAGCATATTGCCCTTGTTTTCCTTCACCCAACATCTTAAAGCATGTGATTGTCGTTTTCACTTTGGAGCTCTAAGCCTATTCCTGTTCACCATTAAACTATCTTTCCAAGCAGTCACCATGTTTTCAGTGTTTTTCTTCCCCACTTGGAACTGAACCCAGGGAATATTTCTTCCAACAGTGCAAAGTGAGTTAGAGTTGTTTTGATAAAGAGATTTGTGCCCTGGAAGCAATGTGATTTTTCACAAGCCAACTAAAGCCCTTCAAAATATTCTAAGCAACCCAAAAGACCCAGCAACCCCAAAAGAAAAAACAGGAGTCATCTACAACATACAGTGTAAGAACTGCAACAACCACTATGTAGGACAAACAGGCAGAAGATTGGCAGAATACATCCGTGAACACCAATTGGCAGTCAGAAGACATGATGAAAATTCTAATTTCACAACATATAGACAGATTTAACCATAGTTTCAATTGGGAAAATGTGACAATACTAGACCAGGCCAAATCCAAAAATGCCAGGGAATTTCTAGAAGCCTGGCACTCTGACAAATCAGCCATCAATAGACACATAGACATTAACAAACATCTAAGAGAAAATCAACCAGCCCAAAAGAGAAAAAAAAGACTTCAGCACCTCTCCACCAGCAATCAGCAATCAGATCAGCATAGATTAACTTCAAGGTTAACATCAGGCCAACAATTAAATAAACAATGCCCCAATCAAAAAACTGCCAAAGAACCATCAGTAAACAGCCCAACCAAATAAACTCTACTCTCTAATACAGGCAGGCAAGACACCAGAATATAAACTGACAGCAAACAGCACTTCTTACTAGCATTGATGATGTTACCTATGATACTTAGGGTAATTGTTGAGGTAATTCCCCGTTAGGAGAATGAGCGCACACAGGGAGATGTAGTGAGAGTGATGAAGAATAACACACAACCAGCACACAGATACACTGTATAGTAAAATGTAGGTTTTTACTTCCAATAAACAGTTAAGCAAAGTCCAACAAGCAATCCAAGTCATATACAGTTATAGCAGTCAGTTTTCAGTCCAGGGATAATCCAAATAACAAAGTCCAGTATCATACACAGTTCAGTAACAGAGTTACATCAAATCCAAGAATAACGATGATCAGTAACAGTCAATAGGGAAATGCAGGAACGGCAACATTCTCAGCAACAACAGAACAGAACAATCCAGGTTTCTGACTCCATCTTATGGCCGTTTGAGGAACCACACCCAATTACAATTTTTAGCATTCCCTTAAAGAGACAGTATTAAAATGTCTATCCTGGTTTATATATTTTCCAAACCAACTATTAGGTGACTTACATTCCTAACACTATCTGTATTTTGTAGAATATTTTTAGCTGAATATTCCTTATTGTGGCTTTCTGAAATATCTATGCACTAGCAAGAGACTTGGTCCTCTTAACTTTTCCTTTCAAACTATTTTCACAAGCTTCCCTTCTGTCATCAAATTTAACTGTTTTGGATTGTGTTGATAGTTTTCTATTTGGTAAACCTAGTAGCATCATCATCATTATTATTATTGTTTATGGTGAATCCACAAGTTATATTTTGCCACTGATAAGAGCTGGTATTTAAAACTTAAGTCTGATATTTATATTTGTCATTGATATGACTATCCATTAAAACACTTCCAAACTCATTGTAATCCTTACCGTATTTTCTGAAATATCTAATTTGTCTAATTTTTCTAAATGGATGCTACTCAGCACCTCTGATTTTCTCTTAGGGATCAGTCTCTTGTGGAGATTTGAGTTGTTCCAGGGCCTAAGAACACTGCTCCTTTACTTGATACCTCCAACTCATCCACATATATAGAAGTGCTGAGTTCTGGAATTTAGTTGATCTTGAACATGGAACATATTGCAAGTCTGAGAACATTACTTTTGTAACAACCACGGTTTGTTGTCTAACAATTTGAATTTGGTTTTCACAATGGGCTGAGTCAATTCTCTAATGTTATCAGAAAATTATTTGAATGTTATTAGAAACTTAAATCATATGGTAGCTTGCGTCCTTGGGACCCACAATCGCTGCCTTTGCCTAATACTCTCTAACTGTTCGATACAGCTGGCACAAGGCATCCAGAACTTTAGTACCAAGGAGGCAGGCTACCACATTATTTAAATTCCTGCTACAAAAGCATCTGTTTGTGTTTCTAATTTTCAATCCACCTACTAGCAAGTAATCTGTACCTTCCCAAGGATTGATTTAAGAAAATATGGGTTCAACTTCCACCTTCCCAGTTTGGGTTCTTGCATTATTTTTTTTACCTCCTAGCCTTGCTGCTTTCCTTTATTATCTTCTTTCTCTCCTCCCAAGGCAGAGGACAAAATTATTGGGCATAAGTATTAGCTTTCTGGCTGAATGCAACATTATGTTGCTCTATCTTCCCCACAGTTCTGAAAGAACACAACAGTGCAGGATGTTCTATAGAATTGTGGGGTTAAATTGTCATGTCTCCATTTAGATATTAACCAAAAATAAGGAGTTCAAAGAATAAAACCCAAAAAGAGCATGTGACATTGGGTGATCAACAGTGCAAACTATTCTCGGGGCTGGAGCTGGCGTCGTGACGATACGGCATGCGATCTTGGTGTCCTGAGATCGCAGCCAATATCTTTGTTGTTGGACGATCCTATCGGATCTAAATCATCCCGTAGAGATGATGAAGGTGAAGAGCGCATTCTGCTGATCCCAGGGACATTGCAAAGTCCCTGGTTGATCCATGAGAAACTCTTCTTGCCAGCGGCGGAGAGGCAGCCATTAAAGCTGCTGAAGTTGGGACAGCTCCAATATGAAGGAAGACGGAAAGAAAGAGTGTGCCGGTTTGGTGAGAAAGTTTTTTTTTAACCCTAAGATTTGAAAGATCACCCTAAAGAAAAGGAAGACCTGTAAAGTGTTTGACAGAAATGATTAAGCAGTGATTTTAGAAAGGACTGTCAAAGTAAGGTTTTTTGTTTTGTTTTTTAAATTGCTGGACTTTCTATATACGATTTGGTATTTTGAAACTGGACTGATTTTCCCTTTTTTGCTTATATC
>JANHFN010009585.1:235700-246937 GCA_032468175.1 Toxicocalamus goodenoughensis
TACTAACTAAGCCACGATTCCTAAATACCCCTTACTCCTCCCGTTCCTGCAGGTGCTCTCTCTTGATTTATTTACCCACCCTGCCAAAAGCTGTCTTTATGAATTTATTAGTATGATGTTCCTCTTCATTAATGCTGCATCGCTGATTGTGGGTATGTCATGAAGTGTTTGTATTTCCCCCTCATCAATCGAAACTAGTCAGTGTGCAGACGTCATCTGGTAGGAGTGTTTGTTTTTGTTTCATCTCCTTCAAGCCTTTAATCTTCCAATGCTGTCGAGAGAGTTGTTTTGCGAAGCCCGACACCTTTTGACAATTAAATTTCAGCTTAAAGTTGCCTATTAGTGTCAAAGTAAATTAATATAGATTTCTTTCCATATGATTTGTAATTGTCAATATAAAGGTAAAAAAAAGGGGGGGTTAACCTCCTTTTCTCTCTCCTTCGCCACTTAAAAGTCTTATTTCAGAAGTATCCCTCTAAATACTTTTAGATTCAGGGTACATTGCTTAGATGTTCTCTGTTGTTTAGCCCAGTCGGTCCTGCTTTCCTCTTTGTCTTCCTCCTGCACAATCTTATCTAGTCAGGTTCTTCTTTGAGGTGGCCATTTTTGACCACCTCTGCAACCGCCTTTGGGAAGGGGAGTTTAGGCCATCCAAGGAGGAGAGATGTGGCTTCCCTCCACTTGGCTAGCAATCTCCCCCCTCTTCACCACCTTTACGGGATGGCTTCAGCCCCAAATCCAAAGGATCAGGGCGCTCCAGCAGTGAGCACAGATTGAAACCATGCACGATCCCGGATTTCAGTCTGTCACTGAAGAAACCCAAACCGGAAGAGAGAGTTGTATCAAGTTTTAAGAGAAATAAATTTAGTAGTGGGAAGGGCAATGATTTGGAGCAATAGTTGAACGCAAACCGAATATAAGAAGGTTGCTACAGAAAAGGCTAATGAAAACTGAGGCTTAACAAATACATCATGGGAATAATATTTTTACTATATTCCGCATGAAGTTTTTAACAAAAGAATTCCCTCAATCAAATTTTGTTGTAGAGGCTTTAATTGAAAAGGGACTTGGATCTGACAGCCTAAATACCCATTTGCAACAAGTTGCTTCCATGTTATATTAAAACAGCGAGAGAAAATTTATAAAATATTTAATAATAAATATACCCTCTCTGCTCAATGTTTCTTTATTTGTTTGTTGTTAAAAAAAATGAATGATGTTATATGATTATTCCTTACCTAGTTAATATTATGCTTTAATATTATCATTTTTCTTCCCCCCCTTTTTCTCTTTCTGGAAACAAAAATCACAGCAAACTATGGGCCAAATCCAATTTGCAAAGGTTGTTTGTCTTGCTCAAAAGACAATGGCTGCATCAGATGTCAACATAAGTTGTTCTTCTTTCTACGAAGAGAGGGAATGAGACAATATGGGGAATGCTTGAATTCCTGCCCATTGGGGTATTATGGTCTTCGAGCCCCAGACATGAACAGATGTTCAAGTAAGTTTTCGCTGCTTAATGTTTTGAAGTCTAAAATTCACTCACTTATGACTTCATTCTGAAAATGATTGTGTACGTAAAACTGAAATTCATAAATTATTACAACAGTAAAGTGCATCTAATTCAAATAAAAAGAAAATGTCCATAGGATTTTAGCCAAATACCCCACAAGTGTTTGGCATTTCTCTAACTATATATTTTTAAATATGTTGTTGTAACTATTAATACTTGAAAGTTTGCTGGATTGTGTCAGTAAAATATCCATGAAATCTCTCTGATTTTAATCTCTCTGGATTCAATTTAGACTTAATATAGGAATTTAAGACAATTTTATATTTGTGAAAATGCAGGATACCTACAGTATATGCCAAAGGAAGCTTAGGGAATATTTAATACCTGGTTTTTTTCACTCTCTACTAGTTACAGAATGTTTCATTTAAAAAAAAATAAAATATTCTTCTTAAAGTTGTGTTACTATTTGTCTCTGTTGCTAAAATTCTTAGTTGCATTTTTCCCCTTTTCCTTACATTATGTTTTTGTTTGCTTTTTAATCAGTTTCTTTCATCCTTCAAACTTCTGTTGGGGCTTTTGGAACCTATCAAGGAAGGAAAAAAGTCAACAAAGCTTATCCCAATTCTGCTTTTATTAAAGTTATAAAATCATCTTGTATTTCTTCTGTTGTATGACTTTAGACATTGTAATATAGAACAATATTTCTAATATTTATATTTATGAGAATTTGAGTCTAATTAAAGGATTTCCCTGGGTTTTGATTTAGATGTTTGATACATGTGGTTGAATCAGTGAGGTGGAGTGGAAAACTTTCCACTGTTTAAATTTTTCTTCTTTTTGTACATTCATTAGTAATAATGAAAAAATGCAAATTTGCAAATATAATATGAGGTATACTAGACATTTTTAAAATTAGCCCCTTTTCAGTTTTCATTGTTAACGACTATATGAATGAAACCATTAATTTCTAAGCAAGATAAGGGGATGAACAGATCAAATATTTAAATTTTGAAATTGTTCACTAGAAATGATGAGGGGCTTTTTTGGTTTGTTTAATGATTATAGAAGACTGAATTTTTATCAGTGTATTTTCTTAAAGAATATAGCAGGGGTGTCAAACTCGATTTCATTGAGAGCTGCATTAGGGTTGTGTTTGACCTTGGGGGCCTGGGATGGGTGTGGCCAGCTTGACATCAATCCTGTTGGGGGCACCATTTTTTATCTATCATCTACCTGCCTACCTATCCATCCATCTGTCTCCTATCACCTATCTATTGTATATTGTCTATTGTCTACCTCTATCATATATCATTGATAATTGTGTATATGCAGCTGCATAGTATTTAGAATGAGAGTGTCAAACTCATGTCATCACAGCAGCATCAAGTGATGTATTGTGACTTTCCCCCCCTTTCCTAAATCGGGAGGGGGCATGGCCCGCAGGCCTTGAGTTTGACAGCCCTGATTTAGAGTATCGAGGCATCTGGGAAGGAACCCCAAGCCATACTTCACCTCCATAGAAGGTTTAGCTGACAAAACACTTTCCAAGCTCAATTCCTGGAGACTTAAATGGGCATATCCATTTAGTTCTGCATATGTTGAAATAGTTTGTTATCGCATTCTGGGATAACTTCTGACTTTCCAATCTACCGTATAATCATGATTTTCCAAATACTTCCATCATAGTATTAATCAGTTTAATAACTGAGGGTGGCAAGATGCTGCCTAGATGATCTTAAGGCTCAATAACTGGTACTTGGCTCAGCTGTAACTTGTTTTGCTTTTTAAAAAAATTTCTTCCCAACTGGAACAATTTATTTATAATTCATGCCAGAAGCTGAAAAGTTAAACCCTTCTTCCTCTCCACATTTAATGCCAAAACTGATTACATATACCCCTGCAGCAGTGGTGGTATTCTACCGGTTCAGCCTGGTTTGGGCAAACTGGTAGTAAAAAAATGCTACCGTTCGGCTGAACCGGTATTTTCTTTTTTTCTTTTTTCTTTCCTTTTTCCTCTCAATGATCAGCTGTTCCAATGATCAGCTGTGCTGGGATTCTTCTCGCTGTCTTACTGCTTCACACAGGAGGCTTCCCTGATGCCCAGGACGCAAAAAGGGATGCATGGTGGGTGCTTCCTTGAGGCCCAGGAAACAAAAAAAGGAGGGTGCACGGTGGGGTGCATGCTCCGTTTTTTGTCTCCTGGGCCTCAGGGAAGCCTTCTGGAAGCAAAAACCGGCTCCCAGGAGGCTTTCCTGAGGCCCAGGAGGCAAAAAGAGGAGTGGGAGGGAGTGCTCCCAAAAAAGAAGAAGCCATGTCCACCCAGTCACATGACCATGCCCACCTAGCCATGCCCACTTAGCCAGTGGTAAAAATATTTGCCACTGAACCAGTGGTAAAAATATTTGCCCTGCAGGTGCTATTACATATAATAGTATTAGGTTATTCATTCTTTCTCACCTGGATCTACCTCACAAGAGTTTTTTCCTATGAAAAAAATGGATGTGCCAAGGCTATATACATCATCTTTAGATTAGAAAGTGTTTTTTTCCTTGAATAAATAATAGGGTCATGGCAATTGGTCAAAGAACATGTCTAGTTTGAGTGTAAATCTCCTTTGTTTACATTCTGCAATAATCAGGGTCCCTGATCATATACAATTGCTCACATCTTCTCTAAAAGTAGAGAGATCTGTATTTAAACTAATTAATGATTCCTAGATGTATGCTTATATACATTATTTGAATGTACATGCAAAGTACAACATTAGAGACTGTTTTTTTAAAAATCAATCTATTACTGGCAACAGCAACTTTAAGAATTGGCTATTTACTTCTGGCATGAGCTAAATTAAAAAGCATTTGTTCTGGCTTATATTATTACCGATAGTTGAAGCCAGCCGGAATATCTGGAGAATTATTTTTTACATCATTTCCATTGTCCATGCTTTCTACATGGAATCTAATGAATACAATAAAGCATTTTCCATTGCATTAAAATTGTAGCTTATGAAAGCCTTTCCCAGGCATGAGCTTTTAAATACAAATTTAAAAGCATATAACAAAACTGAGAAATGCCACATTATAGTGCAATATGACCATAAATTAATTTCAAGAAAGTTAAAGTCTAAGAGTTTAAGTTTGCTAACTCCTGAGTAAATTGGGCAGATTGTCAAATCGTAGTGACAAATATGTAGTTGTACGAATATCTTGGTTTGAACATTACCCATAAATATGGTATCATAATGTCAAATGTTTGGATTATTTTGAATGAAATTCCTTAAACACTGAAACAAGTCTTATGAAAGTTATCCATTTGAATAAATGTGTTCTGCAGTCCTACCTCTGTCTACAGTTTAATGTCCCATTAAACTTAAAAGGATTAGACCTTTGTTACCATTACATACGATTGCACTAACAAATTATGGTCAAGTTTTTATGCAATAGCCTCCTATCAATAAATCATGTTTATTCACAAACCAAATAATTATGTCTATGCCTATATGCTCTTTTTTCAGTCTTCCTTCCATAACTGTCTGAAATCTTCACTGATGACATTGGTTTATGGAAAAATTGGAAAACCTCATTTTAAACCCTATTTCCTAATCAGCATGCAAAATCAATTTTGATAACATTCATTTACACATTTACTGATACTCTTTTGCATATACACAACTTATTAGTGTCCATATGTACAAATTAATAAGGAAGAAAAAAGAACACACACACACACAAACTGTAAGAAGGAAAGACATGGATAATGGATGGATTATGTGCCTACTTCTTGAAAAAGCTTGTCACTGCTCTAGCTGAATGTCTATGCACAATCTATGAGATATCTTTCAGAATGAGCTCCTTACCCAATTTATGGTCATTAGCCACAGTCATACCTATTTTTAAAAATGGAGACCCTAGTCTAGTAGAAAATTACAGACCTATCTCTTTGTGCTGCATCACCTATAAAGTCATGGAATCAATTATTAACGAATCCATCACCCTCCACTTAGAAACAGCCTGCTTTCTAACAAGCAGTTTGGTTTCAGGAAAAAGTTGTCCTGTTATCTGCAACTATTACACTGCAGAAACATTTGGACCACACATCTTGACCAGGGTAAAGCAATAGATGCAATCTACATAGACTTCTGCAAAGCCTTTGATTCAGTAGTGCATGACAAACTACTGTTGAAACTAAGTTCTTATGGCATTTCCGGATTCCTGCACAAGTGGACAGCTGCATTCCTGTCAAACGGGCAACAAAGGGAGGGCCCTATCAAATCCAGCACCAGTTCACAGTGGTTTCCCCCAAGGCAGTGTTTTAAGACCCACACTTTTTCTGCTTTACATAAATGTCCTACGTGATCATATTAAAAGCAGCTGCAATCTCTTTGTTGATGAGATAAAATTATTTAACACCACTGACCATGCTGCTGCCCTGCAAAGAAACCTTGACTATGTGTCAGTATGGTCACGTAATTGGCAACTCCAAATTTCAACTAATAAATCTCTGTCCTACACATTGGCAATAAAAATCAGAACACCAAATACAAATTGGGTGGAAATGATCTCGTAGGCAACCCTCACTCTGTCAAGGACCTAGGAGTACTCATCTCAAATGATCTAAGCCCCAGAGCTCACTATAACATCATTGCTAAAAAGGCTTTAAGAGTTGTTAACCTTATTTTATGAAACTTCTTCTCTGGTAACATTGAATTGCTATCTAGGGCATACAGAACCTTTGCCAGACCAATTCTTGAAGGCAGCTCGTCTGCCTGGAACCCACACTGTATATTGGACATTAATACAATTGAGCTGGTTCAGAGGTATTTCTTGAGAAGAGTACTCTACTCCTTTACTCACAATAGTATTCCCTATGCCTCCAGGCTTGAAATTTTGGGCTTGGACAATCTGGAACTGCACCGCCTGCGGTCCGATCTAAGCATAGTTGACAAAATTGCTTGCTATAACATCTTGCCCATCAATGACTTCTTCAGCTTCAATCACAATAATATATGGGCAAACAACCAATACAAACTCAAGGTAAACCACTCCAAACTCGATTGCAGAAAATATGACTTCAGCAACAGAGTGGTCAACATCTGGAACACCCTACCTGACTTCATTGTTACAGCCTCAATCCCTCACAGCTTCAAACTCAAACTTCCCACTGTGGACCTCACTCCATTCTTAAAAGGTCCTTAAAGGGGCGTGCATAAGTGCACTTGTGTGCCTACTGTCCCTGTCTTACTGTCCCCTTGTTTTTACTTTCTTTGTTCATGTTTATGTTCATACAGTACCTATACTTGTTATCTTATACATGTTTGACAAACAAACAAACAAATAAAATAAATGTAAGAAGGAAAGAAAAAGTAAAAGAAAAACTATCAAAACCTTACATTCATTTTTTTTCTGTTTTATGCATACAAATCTCCACAAGAGGTTTCCAGTTAGCAATAAATATATATACTATCTTTTCCCTAATCAGACAAGCCCACTTGGTCATCCCAGAAAGTTCTATCATTTTCACCAAACATTTATCCATTGTAGTTACTGCCAATTTTTTCCATCTTTGCGCATGTAATAATCTCTGCTGTATTTATATACAAAAACAAATTTCCATGGCTTTTTCCCAACTGTTGTCCATCAGCCTCAAGAGGAAGTCTTTGGTTTCAATTACATATTAATCTTTAAAATCTTCTAAATCAATGTTTGTATTTGCATCCAAAGTTGTTTAGCTCCACAAATCATGATAAAATGACTCTTTTTGTTTACATTTCTAATATCAGTTTGAAGTGCCTTTATACATTCTAGACAATTTCTGCGGTGCTATATATCAGTGGTACAACATTTGATAAACGTTTTCTTTAGGATGATAACAGTTCAAATTTAAATCCTTTCAGCCACATGCTTTCCCCTTGTTCAATCTCTGTTTGTAACCACAGTTTTTAGCCCACTTTATAAAACATTCTTTCACTTGTTCTTCTGTTTCATTTTTCAGTAAATGTTTATACATTTCAGCAATCACATGTTCATCATTTGTACACAATTCTACTTTAAACTTAGTTTTACCACGTTCAATACCATAAACTTTTGTTTATTTTAATTCTTTCTGGTAACTGTAAATAAGAAAACCATTGGTAACTATATCCTTCTGCCACCAATTGTTCTCTTGATTTTATTTTGTATTCCTCTTGGCAATATTCTAGTATAATGTGATATTTTTAGGTATTTGTATTTGTGTATTATTTCTTGTCTATAAATTGCCCCTTGTGATGAGGGCCATAAATCTACATTGTTGCTCAGGGATAAATTTTTGCAAATTATTTTCAACCTATCAGATAAAATGGTTGTAATCCTCAGTAAATTTTGTTTCTTTAAATATTCATTTTATTTTTTCAGAGAAATATCTTGTCCTTTAGCCAAATTGGAATAATATTTCTGAAATGCTTTTTTTCATAGCCACATTATCCATTAGTACACCATCTCTATTGTACTTTCAATAACATTTCCTTTTTGTATTTTATATGCTTGCCACTTCTTTGGCTCGTGTATAAACTCAGTTTTATTTTGCGTTACAGAATACATTGTTATTTCCATTTCTCTTACTGTTAACAGCTATCACTGTATAATCTTAATTTGCTGAGAAATACTTACAGTATGTTACCTGAAAATTTCTTTAATTCTTTGTTAAATTTTATCTCATCTGAAAAAAGTTTGTTTTTTTCTCTTGCATCTTCTTTTTGGAATTTGCTATTGTGTGTATTACTAACTTCTGACAAAAACTTTGCTCACATACCAAACTTTTTAAATTTTAAACAGCAACTTTATAAATTATTTTCAAATAATTATCTTGATTTCTTGTTGCAATCTTCCATTATTGCTTTTTTTTCTGTAACGTTTCATTATTCTCCATCTAAAAGAACTAGATTTTCTTTTATAAACCAAACTCATGGGATTATGAACCCCAAATGTGTTGATAATTTTGTTTTATTTCCCCTTAATAGCCAAATTCTTTGAAATCCAAATCATATCTATTCTTAAAAAGGATGTCCCAAAGGTGCTTTTTTTAAAGAGGCAATTGGACTTCCTTGTTTTTCTTTGAAGAAGTTTTGCTTCTTATCCAAGAAGCTTCTTCAGCTCTGACTGAATGGTGGGGAATGGAAGGATTATTCTCTTTGCAGAAAGCTGGTAATCTGCATTCTTTTAGCGAGTCATTAGGGCCCCCTGGACTGTATCCTCAGGGTCACCTAAGTAGTGCAAACGGGTATGGAGCCTTTTTGGAACTGTTGAAAGGACTGTGTTGTAGACTGAAGATAGACGATGTCGATGTCGTATTCCTCCCCCTCTGTTGAGAGAGGGCTTTTCAATTTTGACAAAGATGGCCTCTTTGACCCCTCTTTCAAACCAGAGGTCCTTTCTGTCCAACCAACAAAAAGAAGTACTCTTTTATCTTATACAATATTTCAATTTGAATTTCTTTAAGCACCATCACACATGGATCTTCAGTCTTGCTGCAGTCTTGCTGCAAAACCCAACCTCTTGTCTTTTTTTGCCAAAGTTTATCAGGTTGGAACACTTCTCCTTCTTCTCCTCCTCCTCCTCCCTCTTGCAAATCCTGTATTTAGTCTACAAATTTTATCAGTTTTTGCCTCCGTATTCTCTTCATACCATTCAACAAAATGGAATTTAAAAATTAAAAATATTTTTACCTCAACAGACTAAGGCAAAAGTACATAATTTGTACAATGGACATTATAGACAACCCTTTCTGATTTACATTGAGCCTGTTTCTACAAAATTTTGGCAATATACTTCACTTTAAAAGTAAAGTTAAAATGGGATATAGCAACATGGAGCAATAAATCCTTCTCAAATTACAAAAGTTAAAACAACAAAACACGTTAGGAAACATCAACTTACTGTAAAGGTAAAGGTTTCCCTCGCACATAGCTCTAGGGGACGGTGCTCGTCTCCTACAAGGCCGAAGAGCCAGTGCTGTTTGAAGACACCTCAGTGATCATGTGACCGGCATGACTAAATGCCAAAGGTATACAGAATGCTGTTAACTCCACCAAAGTGGTCCCTATTTTTACATGCTTTCGAACTGCTAGATTGGCAGAAGCTGGGACAAGTAACGGGAGCTCACTCCATTATGTGATGCTAGGGATTCAGACTGCCGAACTGCCGACCTTTCTGATCAACAAGCTCAGCATCTTAGCCACTGAGCCACCGCATCCCTTATAACTTACTGTGTATTCACCTATATTTAAGAGCAAGTTGCCTGATCCATATTGTGACAACTGCATGCAGGAAAGGGTTAACTCTTCCTCCCAACCCCTTTGTTTATAAATGTCTACATATATTCTGAATATGGATGATTTAAAAAGATCTATTAATGTTAATGGGTTTTTAAAAAAACCAACCATGCATCCATGTGAGGTGTGCATGAAATGTTTATAGAAGGCTATCTATGAGAAAGGGAATAAGATATTTGTTCCACACATATGATCTGAAATGTGTGAACCATCTGTGCATTTATTCTAGGGTAAAATAAATCTGGAGGAGCTGCCACACTTATTTAAAAGTCATGTAACCTCTTATGAGTTGGGCAAACTTCAGTGTTATTCAAGTCATTTGGGAATGGGAAATCTGGCTGAAGCATTCAATCCATCAGTCTTCTCCAATCGGATGTTCTAGCTCAGTGTTTCTCAAACTTGGCAACTTTAAGAAGCATGGACTTCAACTTCAGATTTCCACAGCTAGCAGCTTCCAGAATTCCCTAGCATACTGGCTAGGGAATTCCGAGAGTTGAAGGCCATTCATCTTAAAATTGCCAAGTTTGATAAAACACTGTCCTAGATGTTTGGGGATTCTTAAATCCCAGAATTCCCTTTGGTCTGGCTTGAAGTTGAAGATCCTGAAAAATTGTCCTATGATTATAATTTGAGGGACTACAACTGAGTATTCGCATCTTGCTCCCTTCTGGCATTATATTGTTTTATAAGCTACCAAACTCAAATGCAATGTATTTTTTCTTTTTAGGATGCAGAATAGAGAACTGTGATTCTTGTTTTAGTCGAGATTTTTGCACTAAATGCAAACCTGGCTTTTATCTCTACCGAGGCCGTTGCTTTGGAGAATGCCCCGATGGTTTTGTTCATTTAGATGAAGCTATGGAATGTGTGGGTGAGTACTTAGACATGCTTTATGCTATATTGTTCTTCTTGGATTACATTATGCCAAAACATAAACGCAAAGATAGTTTTTTCCCCTGTGCCATCACTCTGCTGAACACTTAATTCCCAAGTACTGTCTCATTTTCTTTTCTCATCTTCTCTACTATCTTCTCCTATTGGTTTCTTATGATTTATCAGTTGTTTGTAACTATGATTTATGATCTATGACCTATTACTTTATATTTATATGTTATGCACCAAAGACCAATTCCTTGTGTGTCCTGTTTTGTTTTGTTCTGTTCTGTTTTGTCTAACCCCGCATCCTAACATACATAACCTTTCGAATCTATTATATTTTCTGTATCTGATTAAATTATAGAGACTGTTTATATGTATCCTGATTCTATTTATAAGAAGTTCTTGTTTAGTGTCTGTAACTGTTTTTTGTGAAATAGTGTTTAAAGTGACACAGTCACTTTCTCGAATTCGGAAAGGTGCCACGCCCACGCCCCCTCAAAAGCGGGGACTGAGGGGGTTTTTAGACAATTTTTTAGC
>JANHFN010009585.1:252027-270352 GCA_032468175.1 Toxicocalamus goodenoughensis
GACCGGGCGGCGGGAAGAAGGCAAAAGGCGTTCTCTGAGGTACTCAGGTCCTCTACCATGGAGTGCTTTAAATACTGGAGTGCTTTAAATACTATTCCTATCATTAATCATTATTACTAACAGTACAGAGTGCGTTGCAATTTTAATCTCATTTATTGTTCTTCCATTGGCCTGTGAGAGAGGACTTGTAATTGCACTGGTACATAAAACAAAGATGGAACCATTTTAGGTTTTTTTCCCCCTATTTTGAGGTTTATTTTTTACATGCTACATCCCTTCCCTCTTTTACATTGTCCTTAATATTCTTCCAATCACATTTTCTGAGTTTTAAAATCATTATCGCAGCAGGGCCTGTCACCAGCATGATGATTAACAATAATGATAAGTCATCCCGTCCTTCTTGAAAATGTTGTCATTTGCTACCGCATGTTAAGGCATTTGCTGCCCATGTGTTACTGATGGGAGAGTGAAGCTAAGCGTTGTTTCAGTTCTTTTGCAAAGGAAACTGTATTATTTGAAGAGGGGCTGCCATTCTTAACACACGGTGTCACCAGAATTAAAGGATGCGCAGCATTTCCCTTCTGGCCCTCCAAAATGAAGACTAGAATCCAGAACAAAACTTGAATTTGATTTGCATTTGTTTATATGTAAAATAAGTGAAAATTAAAGATCTGTAATATAATTTCAGCCCAATCATCTGTTTAAACATTTCCTTCTGTCATTTTAAACATTACAATTTGGTAATAATGTTGGGGAAATGCCCTGATGGTTCTGTTATTTTTAGGGATGGGTATAGCTTGGGATTTCCTGTTTAATTTATGCTCTATCTTCAAACCAACCTTCTACCGCCTAAAGCTTAGGGAATTATAGTAATTGTAGATATAACCATTTCCAGAAGAAACCATAGCTGGATAGAAAATCAACGTACTGTAAAGGTATCTTTAAGTAACAAACTATTCAAATAGAAAGACCCCTGTTGTTATTTATATTTATTTAAATTTGACAACTGTCCAAATACTGATAATGTAGGTGTGGAATTGCAAATTATTTTGCAACCTTAAACCTGAAATATTTCTTAATTTAACACCTTTAGAAACAGTATTGTAACCTGTGGTAGCTAGCTTTGAATAACTTCTAATGCATTTGTTTCATCCTGAAACAGCTTTCTTCAGTATTAAAACCAGAATTACTGTTCTCCATTTCATTCTCTTTTTCCACATGAAAGGAAGCACCTTTTTCCCATAGACATAACACACACACACACACACACCAGGTCTTTAATGTGAATTGTTTGGGAAGATTCTTTGTCATAAATCTTCAGATCTCTGCTTTAAACTGTTAGCGAATTGCTTGAACATGTTGAGTTAGTGAAGAAACATGCAAAATCTTTCCATTCTATAGATTACATCTCTGAGACGTAACATTATCACAGCTCGTTCACAAATAATAACTGTCTGAAGATTATTAAAAGTAAGATTTATGAGAAAAATCTGTTATAGGAGAGTCGGGTGATAGTGGGAAAGAATGTAAGACGTGGACTTATACTTGATATAAAAAAAATACTGGTTCATCTGTTCGGCAATATTAGAAACAGTTTTCCACATTTTCAGACCATGTCCTTTTCAAACTTATGTGAAGATATCAGGGATTGGACTTTAGAGGCTACTGAGGACCATTCTAGGCCCAGAACTGGAGCTTCCACCTCGCGTTCTTCAGACAACGTTTTTCAAATTTCCTCTCCATGGTATTTTTTAGGTAGTGTGAATCTGTTTCTGAAGAGTGTATTTTCACTTGACGAGCTGTAACATGTACACTTAGCCATTCTGTTTTTAATCCTTATTTAGAGTTAAGTTGTTGGACAATACAGGGTCAAATGTTTTTTTTTGATCCCAGTAAATAGTTCATGAGAAAGTCTGAGTGTATGCCTGCACATGTAATTTTATAGCAATTGTTACTCAACATATATGTCTTTATCTTCTCAGCCCCCATGTTTTTTTACAGCAAAATTGTGATAGTTGTTTCTGAGCAATGAATGGCATTGAGGGTGACATCTAGTGGAAATGCTCAGTTATGGAACTGCTGTCCATGCCGAAAAAGCACTTCTGATTATTATTTAAGATTTTAATTTATTGTCACCAAGGATATTTAGGTGTCTGCCCTTCAGCATTAATTATTTGCTATTCTTATTACACCAATAGACTGAAGACCCAACTATGGAAAGACCTTATACGTTTAAAGATTTCCTTCTTAGGCCAAGAAGGTGAGATCTTTTTTATATATACCCGTTTGTTCCCTCTGTTTAAAGTGCTTATCTAGCTCCAATGAGTACAGTATTCTAAATCACAACTATATTTACAATGGTTTTTTTCTTCTTTCTATAGTCACAAATCTCGAGTAAAAGGATTTTTGAGGCTCAAGATGGCTTACATGCCAAAAAATGGTGGTCAGGAGGATGACAGTGATCAGAGAGAAGATTCAGAGGTAAGCCCTTTGAATCAGACATATGTGTCTTTGACTGGATTATTGCTGGCTGAGTAATTCCGGGTGTTGAAGTCCATACATTTTAAAGTTGCTAGAGCTGAGAAATATTGGTTTAGAGCAGTAGCCCCCAACCTTTTGGGTTATCGGAACCGGTTGCATGTTGTTTTTTCTACGGGTGGGGGCAGGTCAAAAGATTCCAGAGTTGGAAGGGACCTTGTAGGTAATCTAGTCCAACCCTCCTCCCTCCCCACCCAAGCAGGAGACCCTACGTCATTTCTGACAAATGGCAGTCCAATCTCTTCTTGAAAGCCTCTAGTGATTAAGCTCTCACAACATCTGAAAGCAAGCTATCCCCATTGGTTGATTGTTCTCACTGCCAGGAAATGTCTCCTTATTTCTAGGTTGAATCTCTCCTAGATCAATTTCCATCCATTATTCCTGGCCTGGCCTTCAGGTGCCTTGGAAAATAGCTTGACCCCTTCCTCTCTGTGACAGCCCCTCAGATATTGGAACACTGTTATCATGTCTCCCCTGGTCCTTCTCTTCACTAGACTAGCCATGCTCAGTTCCTGCAAGTTCCTCCAGTTCTTCATATGTTTTAGCCTCTAGTCCCCTAATCATCTTGGGTGTGGTTTTGTGAGATGCCTAGATCCCACACATGCGCAGATGGGGCTTTGCTTGCTTATGTTTCCCAGTTCCTGGAGGGCTCCGGATCAGTGACGGTCCATGGACCAGAGTTGAGTACACCTAGTCTAGAGGATTAGCCTGCTACTTTTCAGGTCACCTAGTTAGATCACCGTGAGGAATTACATTGCCAAAACTGAAGAGGCCTCCAATACCTTACCACAATATGTGGACTACTATGACTTCAGAAAGTGATTAAGCAGTACCATTGTAGATACTGCCCCCTTCTTACATCACAGTTTAAACTAAATCAGCCTTGCAAGCAGAATAAGTTGACTTTTATCATCCTCAGGATGAATAATTCCGATCTGAACTATTTTAGCCTTTATGTACAAGCCTTTAGCATGAAGCATTTTTTTTCAAACCTAGTTGTATGAATTCTTCTTCCAGGATATGAAGCAAGCATGCATTCCTTCCTGCATCATTTCAGAACTGAATTGTTATTCTAATTAGCAGTGCTAGCTTGGTGGGAGCAACTGTACAACTCTGCAGGGCTTAATGTTAAAATATAGCTCCAAATATAAGCATTTGCATGTAAATGCTGACTCCAGCTTGATCTCTGGTAACCCCATGCATACTTTAATGTGCTGTGGGCATGAGACTGCTTTCAAAGGTGATTAGGTTGACTAGGAAACTGCACCCTTGCCTTCCACTTTAAAGATGCTCTGTAGGATAAGCAATAAGTACCAGTTTGTTTCCTGACTCAGTTAATGTTCCTGCCGGGGATTTGAGAATTTGGCAATTCTGAAATCCCTGGCAATCACATCTCTGAATGTGCATTTAGAGAAGCACTTTCTTTAACATGTTCTTTCTATCACTGTCTTAGATTTATGGATAGAAGCTCTGTTCTGTTTCCCTGCATTCACCGGAATGAGATCTTGTCCAAATGGTTTGCTCTATAAGTGTTACAAATTTGATGCAATCGACCCTGTAAAGTGGAACAGATATTTTGTCGAATAATTTATCTTTCACTTGGGAATGTCATCTAAACATGCTTTTTCTGACCGTTTTTCCTTTTTTGAAGGATCATCTTAAATTCTGCCTCATCTTCATTTTAGATTAATATGATGATCAGAAATAGAGGCAATGAAAGATTCCTTCCATTGTTTATAATGATAATTGTGCACATAAAGACTTTCAGGCTTTAAATGTAGCTTTTTAATTTGTCCTCTTTAAAGCATGGCTGGGAAGTAGTTGACTCTGGAGATTCCCCCTCTCAGCGCCAAGAAGAATTACCTCCGCCTCCCTTACCTCCTGGGTGGGAAGAGAAAGTGGACAACCTTGGACGTACCTACTATGTCAATCATAATAACAGAACAACACAGTGGCATCGACCAAGTTTGATGTAAGTTCCTGTTTGAACATAGCCTATCTTCACTATTGTATATATGATGTATCCATTGATATAAAACAGTGTTTCTCAACTTCAGCAATTTAAAAATGTATGAACTTCAACTCCCAGAACTGAATTCTCCCAGGCTGGCTGGAGAATTCTGGAAGTTGAAGTCCATACATCTTTAGTTTATTTTATTGTCATTGCACCTCGTACAACAAAATCAAACACCATCTTCAGTGCACATCATGACCATGACAATAAACACAAACACACATCCTTCACCTTCACGCATTGAACGCTCGACACGCTCGACACCACACCAACACAGCACTATACAGCAGAATTCAAAAGAGCTACTGCCCTGGGATAGAAGATGTTTTTCAGCCTATTTGTCCTTGTTTTTATTATTCTGTACCATCTGTCAGTTGGCAATAGTTAAAAAAAAAAGGGTTCCCAGGATGAGATGGATCTTTGAGAATGTTTTGAACTTTCTTAAGGCAGCGGCAGCTATAAAGCTCTTCCAAAGAGGAGAGAGGGCAACTATTGATCTTCTGGGCAATGACATTAACCCTCTGGAGTGCTTTTCTATCTGCCACTATGCAATTGGCAAACAATACAGAGTATGGTTTTTTAAGTATGAGATATTGAGTGTTTTCCTTTATTTCTTTATTTTAAATCAAGTATTGAGGCTCCTTTTCTTTTAATACACATATGCTGAAACACAGACTGTATCAGAAGAGGTAGAGCAAAGGAATGGAATTTTGAAGCATCCTACATAGAATCTTGTTCTGTAGTAATGTAGGACCAGGTTTTGTTAATATAGGTAGTCCTCGACTTACAACAGTTTCATTTAGTGACCGTTCAAAGTTACAACAACACTGAAAAAAGTGACTTATGACCATTTTTCACACTTATGAACATTGCAGCATCCCCATGGTCACCTGATCAAAATACAGAGGATTGGCAACTGACTCATATTTATGGCAGTTCCAATGTCCCAGGGCCATGTGATCGACCTTCTGACAAGCCAAGTCAAAGTCAATGGGGAATCTAGATTCACTTAACAACCAGGTTACTAACTTAACAACTGTAAGGATTCACTTAACAACTTTGGCAAGAAAGGTCATAAAATGGGGGAGGGGAGACTCAGTTAACAAATGTTTCACTTAGCACCATAAATTTTGGGCTCAATTGTGGTCATAACTCAAGGACTACCTGTAAACTGCAAGTCATATTACAGCCCAAATCTATATCCGTGTGAGCAGAAGTACTATGAATTCAGTGACACTTGCTTCCAAGTAATTATGTGTAGCAACTTTTCCCAAGATGGCGCCCCCCCCAGATGGATTTTATTATACTTCTGCATAGCTTTGTTGGTTTGGAAATGGATGATCCGCAGGCCAACCCATCTGGAGAAACAGGAAAACTTACATAGTGTTTTGTAGATTTAATTGGACAGCTTTTTAATGCAATATGATTTAATAGTCAGCTGACATATTTTTGTAGCCCATTTGTGGTCAGGGATAGATTGTTCCTATATTTTGCTGCCTTCTATAATTAATTATGATTTGACTGGATGTTTTTTTAAAACTTTAGAAAATTAACCACCTCTTTCGCTCTCTGCTCATTCTTGTTAATTACAGAGGAAATACTGAAGGATTAAGAGAAAGAAGTATTTTGTTAAAAATGAGGGTTTTTAAAAAACTTCCTAATATTCTTGATTTTATAAACTCATAGCAACATGCAATATAAGTATTAGTTTATGTAACCAAAGGCACTAATAAAGTGGGATGGATTAAACCAAAACCAGGAAATAAAGAGGGAATGGGGTCAAATGTGCATTATGACATATGCTTTCTATTTCAGTTTGTTTTGTTTATATTTCATCGGTACACTTTATGTGGTCTGCTTTAACACACTAGGACCCATTTATTTAGCTCCATGCAGGAGGAATGGTTTTTTTCTTTGATCCTGTAACTGAGCAATCAGACATACTTGAATGTGGATTAAAATGGTTTATAGTATCCCTTTTGTTTTTGTGCATGGTATTATACTTGCAAATGCCTTTTTTCATTTTATTATTCTCGGGAGAATCTTGAAGAATCACACTGGAGATCTGAAGTAGTCAACTATTAAATTTTCTAATGGCTTTATGGATTTGCTTGGATTTTCAATTTAGTATTAAGCAAAGTTTTAAAAAAATCCCAGTATCTTCTTTCCTATTTTTCAACTGGTTTGTCTTTCCTCTGACATGCAAACTACTTGATAGGTGGGTCCAGTCCAAGAAATCCAGGAAGGAAATAAGGGTGGTATGTCCACTGCCAATAACAGGTTGATAAAAATAGAAATAGAAGTGAAGAGACCCTAAAAAAGTGGGAAGGAGAGAATATTGACTTGGAGATTACTTAAGAAACACTGGTGGTATTCAAAAATTTTTACTACCAGTTCTGTGGGCGTGGCTTGGTAGGCATGGCATGGCTTGGTAGGTGTGGCATGGCTTGGTGGGCATGGCAGGGGAAGAATATACTGCAAAATCTCCATTCCCTCGCCATCCCACTAACCTGCTTTCCAGCTCCGTTCTCCTATGCTGGAAACAAAAGAAGATCCAACCAATCAGCTGGGACTCGGGAGGCAGAGAATAGATACGCAGCGGGGCCAACCAGAGGTGGTATTTACCAGTTCTCCTAAATACTCAAAATTTCCACTAACTGTTCTCCAGAACCTTCCAGAACTGGCTGAATACCACCTCTGCATACAAAGTTCAAAACTTTTATCTGACATTCACAGATGTCATTTTGAAATATTCCAGGTCTTCCAGTATGCACCTAGTAGCCACGTTTAGCCTGATATGTTTTCTTGTGTGCAGATAAAACACAAATGGATGGTCTCAAGCTGGATTTCTCTTAGTTTTAATTTTGCTTGATATGTTCATTTACATATCATTCTTTTAAAGAAAGGAGAACACAGTTGATATGAAAATTCATTCTGATTTTGGATCTAGTTCTTCTTTTGCTTGGATTTTTCAATGAAATTTTGCCTCATAACACTTTTCGCCTGTGGTTTTCTGAAGTAATAGTTTTACTTGGATTAGTAAAGATTATTAATGATCCACACAATTCCTCAGGCTAAAATAACTACTGAAGCTAATAAGGACATGCCGATTAACAATAAAGTGAAATGTTGAAGTATTTCCCTTGTCTAACATACAATTTGAGTTTTCAGTGCTAACAAAATATAATGTTTTCTTTGTTCTCTATTGAATCCATATTATTTTGCAATATATTTTTATAATGTTACTTAACAACATATGACAGTTCTTTTCCCTTCTGTTGGTGGAACAAATCAATTATATGTGGTCCATTTTCTACCCAAAACAACCCACACAACATCAAATCAATTATATGTGGTTCATTTTCTACTCAGAACAATATTTCTAATCAGTGCTAGAAGACACCTAAATGAGTTAGTTTGGATTACATAATGACAACTTTTCTGAACTTGGTTGTTTTTGGATGTATTCAATTTTCAATTTCTAGAAGACACTAAGTTGAAGAACATTGCCTTAGTCACAGGCATCAGAAAAAAATGTTATTTTTTCAACTGCTTTTTCAGTTAATTGAATTTGAAATATCTCCAGGCTTACATATTTTGGAATGGTGCCTCAAATAATAGAGGAAAACATGATGATTTGGTGATTTGTAATTAATAAAATTAAATACTTCTTGAGGGATTTTTTGGGGAAGGAAAATACTTTAATGAGATTCATAGCTTAGCTGTGCTAATGAGATTCATAGCTTGGCTGTGTTAATTCTTTACTGTTTTGAAAAATTTCAGCTTCTTTTGATTTAGAGCTAGCACCTGTTTGCTTTTCCAATATATGATACTTTATGGTTTGGACTGGACTGTTTTGCAAGTGTGAAATATCAAATTTGACATGCTAATAAAACAACTGAAGAATAATCATCTGGTTTGTGGTAGCCTCTGTAGCAGTGGCCGGTTTATGCAATACTTCTGCTATCCAAGTGAATATTAATTAGTCTGTTGGCTAGAGAATATGATGAAATGGTGACAAACAGCAAAGAGAATCTTGAGCTGCTTAATTTCCATTTTGTACATTGCTTTTTCACATTAAAACATGTGATCGAACCTGGGAAAGATGACATTGTAGAGGATACAACAGAAATGCAGGTCAACATAGGTAAAGAACTGAAGAGAGAACACACTCATACTAAAGGTACTAGAAAAATTGGTAGGTGACTAGTAATATATGATCTTAAAATCACTGACTGTAATATTTGAAAATCAGAAGTATCAGAAGATTAGAGAAGAGCTAATGTTGTTTCCATCTTCAAAAAAGGAAAAGAAAAAAGCTGAGCGAGCCAAAACCAAAAACAAAACCAAAACAAAACACACAAAAAAAAGAACAAAACCGCAGATTGGTAAGTATCTGAGAAAATCCTAGAAAAAGAATCCTTGCAAACAGTTCGAAAGAAACAAGGTCATTGTTCGAACCCAGCATAGGTTCGTTATTGGTCATGGAAGACAAATTTTACTGAACTATCTCTTTTTTTATATAGTTAGTAGACCAAAGTAACTCCGTAGATGTGCTTTACTTAGATTTCAAGGTGTTTGATAAAATTTGACCATAGCCTCCTCTTCGATAAATTGGAACAATTTTATCAAATCTGATGGTCACAGCTGATGAATCCAGCACATGTTCTTCATAATTCTGTGTCCACATGGCATTAGAAATCCTTTGCCTTGGATCTAGTGTTCTTCAACTTCTTCAACAATGACTTAGCTGGAGGTTTAGAATAGATGCTCATCAGGTTTGCAGATAACCCAAAGCTGAGCAGAGCACCCAAGCACCTAAGAAGACTATTAGTAGGTTTGAATATTGGACCTTATCCAATAAAGTATAATTCAGTTGAGAAATGTAGACATCTGTGTTTGGATAGTAAGAATCATATATGCAGAAACAAGATAGGTGATACCTGGTTTGGCTGTAGTATTTGTGAGAATGATTTAGGAGTTGTGGAAGACGACAGATTAAAACATGAACATATTGGCTGCCCCACTCCAGTGGACAGTTACTAGACTTGAGTGCCTAGACCAGGGGTGTCAAACTCGCATTGTCACATCGTCTGACATGATGTATCGTGACTTTTCCCCCCTTCACTCAACCAGGTGTGAGTGTGGCCAGCGTGTGACATATCCAGCCCACAAGCCGTGAGTTTGACAGTTCTGGTGTAGACACGGACTTGCTAGCAATCATAAAGAAAACAAAGATGGATTAGAGTGACAGACTATAAATCTTCACTTCAAAATCATAACTGATTTTTCATATGAGTTTCATATAAAGTTTTATCAAAGTAGAATTCTGGGGGGTTATACATCATCTTCGATCGCTTTTCTCTACATCCAGTTGGATAAGAAGGAGTTGAGTCACTGGGAGAACAGCCTCATCACCTCAGCTGGGAGTTGACATCCTTGCAAAAGTGTGTCATAAGCACAGTAACGAAAGTATCTGGTAGCTTGAGCAAGAATATTATTTATGTCAAAATGAAAGTCATTCACCAATCCCTTTTTCAAAGTTCTCTAGCCCCCTTTTTAAAATACTTCTTCCCTGCATTCCTTCAGTGCACGAAGAGTAATAAGAGTTTTGCCCCCAAACTCTGTGCCTGGGGCAGTTTGACAGAAAGAGTTCTAGGTTCCTCAATCTAAACATGCCTAGAACCTATCCTGGGGCAGGCATTTTTGTGGGTTTTCTTTTTCTTTTCTTTTATTGTATTTTTAGGATTACAAGGAAAGTTTGTCCACAAATTTGTATATCAATTTGGACTCTTTATGGCAAAGAGTAGCTAAGTATATTAAGTATTTCTTAACTGTAAATACCAGGACCAGTTGCTGCATGCAGATGATTGATGTATTGCAGGAGCATGAATAACATGTTTCAGAAATCACTAGGAAAGTTCCATACAGTTGCATGTTCTCTGATATGAAGAATCCAGAAACTTAAAAAGAAGCAATGGCACCTACTCTAATACATTAAAATTCCCTCTGAATAGAACTCAACTCCCAGGAACCACAAGTCATATCCATGCAATTTTCTTGGCAGAATAGGGAAATGGCTCAATGTTTATTTTTATGGCATGCTTTTTCAACTTCCTAATCTTGCTTGGGAATTTCCTGGTCCATCCATCCATGTACCAGATCAACCCTGTTAAAGTACCCAAAGACAGTTAGATGCTGCAATATGTTGATGTCTTTAATGCATTGTAAAAACTAAGAGCTTGTCTATTACAATAGCAGTGACTGTTAAAGGAAGATTCTTAGTTTGTTACTGAATCAATTTTGGACTCAATTTTAGAGTAATCTGCTTTGGAAAAAAATGGAAAAAGAGAAATAGCCCCAATGACTGCTTTGGTTCTTGACAATAACTTTGTCCCTGGACAACTAGATTTTCAAACTAGTCATTTATGCTTTGCTCAGTCATCACTATCCTTCACAAAAGTAATCTCAATCCTAAGCATACTATGCTTTAAATTAGTAACATTGCAATTTATAAACAAGGTTATTCAATTTTGTGTATTTTGTAATATTTTTACCTGAGGTTTTTTTCCCCTCAGAGTAGTTAGGCATCTCACTTTTTAAAGAGTACTTATAGCATGCTCTTAGAATTCTAAATAAACCTAGTGGTGAAAAATGCCAACTATCTCTGCCACATAGTAACTTGAAATGGCAATCATTTTTATGAAAAGCAAAACAATATAGGTTTCTTGGGTGTAATAATATAAACATTTCTCAGTCCTGAGAGTCACTAGCTGAATTAGGAATGAATGAGTTCCCTGTTAGGAATGTGACAATTTGAGGACAGAATAAAAAGCACCATTGATGTCTAGGGTCTTTAATTAGGGGGTCTGTGGTTTTAGAATCTAAATCTTGCACAGTCTTCATAAAAAGTTGTATTTTGATCTATGAGAGGTGTGTCCAACCTGTGGGCTACATCTAGCCTTGGGCAGCTAGTAATATGGCCCCACAAGATTATAACTTTTTAACATCATTGTATGTGTTTATATACATTAGCTATAGTGTACATTTTATATGTGGACAAGATAATTCCTCTTCACTCATGTGGCTTACACAAGCCAAAAGGTTGGGCATACCTGGTCTATGAAATTGTTTACAGGAAATATTGCTAAACTTCAGGTAAGGGAATGAAAAATATGTGCCCCAAACCGTAATGAGTTCTGCAGTTATATGGAATATTTATAGGATGAAGTCAGTTCAGATTTTCAATACTTCATCTTTGTTAGCCCATATTCTAATGAATTCTTTTTATTTCTGTTTCTAATAATTGAAAATAACTGAGAATCTTGTTTAATTCTATGAAAATATTATCACTTTTGTTTGCTTGTTTGAATTTATTAGCCAACCAACTCCAACATTCCCATATACTTTGACCAAGGGAAACAACCATTTCCTTTATGCCCTTAATCTCCTACATATTTAAAGCTTCCCAGGTTTGTACAGATATAGTTGTTTAAAGTATAGATTTGACATTTGGAATGATTACATCTGACATTAAGGATTCCTTTCTGTTTTTCATTTTGCTCTTAATGGGTTCAAATTTCTGCATTAAACTGAAAGAGTATTGTTTTTACAAACAATCCTCTGCACGAAAATGTATTCACTTTTTACCACAATTTTGCAAAAATGTACATTTTTGCAAACATTTCTCCAAATGTAAACTTCGTTGCATCTTATTTTCAATATATATTGCATCTTTGTATATCTTAACATAATATATATCTTTATACTTTGTTTAAATTGCTTCATGAAACTGGAAGTAATGCAAATTTTAAAATTAACTGTTTGATTTCACACATTACTTTCAGAGCATGATATTTGAATATTTGCATTAAAATGTGAATTAGAAGATGTTCTCCCCATATCCATAATGAAATTATTTCTCTTGATGAGGGCATAGGACTGCTCTATTGCTTTATAGTACCTTGCATCTTGTTAGTATGGTTTCAATTTATCTGATGAAGTTGGAAAGCAAATCAAATCAAAATCTCAATCATCTGCTAACGGTACTTTATAATTATATCATGATATAACATTTTCCTGCCAGAAATCTGTCAGATTTCTCTTATGTTTTGTTGGGAAAGAAATGCTTGAGTGTACTCAATTTTTAAAAAAAACCTTGTAACTTAATCTTATCTGCTAGAACAAGAAAATAACAATGAGAGGAATATGAATTTAAGGCTTCAGATAATCCCTTCATTATCTCTCCTTGCTTGCAAACTTCTGTTAATTGGATTATCTGATTTAAGACCATGCAACTATAGTTCAAGTACCAATTGCTTCATGAGTAAGTTCTCAGTTATTTATCTACATTAAGTAATAATTTCATGGCATATCATATAGAAGGAAAAGGTTCTAAGGTATTTCGATAACGTGCAAGTACTTGCAGTTATTTCTTATTTTTCTGTTTACAGGCTGAAAGAATTTGGTTAAGGATTCTAGAATTTGAATAATTTATCTAGAAGATAGAATTTGTAATTTTCTTCTAACTAGGTATTTGCCTATGAGAAGCCACCTTGCTTATGAAAAGTTCTACTTAAAATATTCTTTCCTAGGAATAGTTGGTAGAAAAGATAGGATATAAGACCTCAGAACCAACCCCTCTCCCCCCAAAAAAATCTTGTTTCAGTTATGACCAAAGACAGGTGAATCTATCAATTTTTATTTTGTTCAATTTCTCATTTTGCCATTTGAAAGTATGCTTCAGTCTGGGTCCTCGCCTCAGGAAGTTGGTTCCTTCTTCTTCTCCCAAATAAGCCTAATTTTTCAATTTTGATTTTGGTAAATTACTTTTGCCCAGAAAATAGACAACAAACCAATGCACAGAGGAGCTGGTGAGAATTAACAGTCAAACCAGAAGGCAAATTTAAGAGAGAAGCCAGAATTCGAAAGCAAAGAAAAATCAAGAATTTGAAGGCACACCAAAAAAAACCATAGTGCTTGAGCAAAAGGCAAATTAAGCATTGTGGTAAAAAAACAACACCTCACTCCAAGAAAATCAACTGTTGCAATACACGAAACTAAGGTATACAATTACTATTTCTTTCTGAATAAGAGCTTCACATTTGAAAGGGGAGTTGCAAAATTGGATGTGCATGTAATTGAATGGATAGTTTTGGCAAATCATTTCATAATTCAAGGAATTAAACGACTATGCAAAATACATGTAGAATCATAAGGAAGCAATTTGCTCTGCTAACAAAAAAGGATAAATTATGTTGCATTATCAATTGTGCTTTGCTGTTACCAATTTCTGGGAGGGGGGCAAAACATCATTTCCATAAGGAAGCCAAACTTCTTCAATTTATTCCATTATCAGAAAACTGGCTGGCATTTGATCTTTTGTGAATCATCCTGAAGCAGATCATTGCAAGAAGTTGATGATAATGCCGTCCGGTGAGCCATTATGAAAAAAGAGTCCATTCTGAACTCTTTTTTTTCCTGAGGAAATATATTTATTTAAAAACATAAACTCTTGCCACAGTGGAGAGCAGAAACCATGGACAGAATGAAGCCCTATTCCTCTTGCATCTCCAGGCCTAAATCAGCTCCAGATGGTTAGGAGACCTATAGCAGATGTAAAGCATATGCAAAAGCTTGAAGGGGGAATAAGGGGGAACCCCACTGACTTAAGTGGAAATCCGTAATATTGGCTGTAGGTTTCATCCTGCATTTGCACTGATTTTTTCATTGTATGTTTCCATGTCTTTCCTTCTCGCTCTCATTGTATTCTTATTAATGTTAAATCAACCAACTCAAAAATGTATTATTATGTAGGATAAATTTATAAATAAAGAAGAAACGAATGATAGCCACCCACAAATATCTCTTCTAAATGTCAGCATTTTTGCTACCTAAGAAAGAGCATTTTTAAAAAATAGAATCAAAGAATGAGAAGGAGCTTATTTAAGCTTCTAAGAATCTAGATTAACACTTTCCTCATGGATAATCATTCAGCCCTGCTTAAAGATATCCAGTGAAGGGTACAGTACAAAGGGTCCTCATTTACTATCCACTCATTCAGCAATGGTTTGTGTTTATGACAGCCCTGAATGAGTGGTACTTATTACCAATCCTTGTGTTTACAGCAGTTGCAGCACTCCTGTGTTCACATGATCACAATCTGAGTGTGCAGAGACTGACTCATGATTACACCTTTGCAGCATCCCACAATCACATGGTTATCATGTGTGACCATCCCTGTCGGCTTCAGAAAAACAAAGTCAGTGAGAAAGCCAGCAGGAGGTTGCAAATGGGGGACATATGATGTCTTTCTGCCATTTGAACTGGGGATGGGATAGTAAGCCTGACTTGTACAGTGTGAATGAGAAATGTTTTTAGTTAGTGAGGATGCACTGAATATTATATCTTGCTTGGCTGGTTTCTTAGCTGGTTTTTAAAGTATTGTTAGTCACCCAGAGTAATGAAATGTGTTGGGCAGCCATAATGCTTAAAGAAACCTATAGTTCAAACAGTTAAAAAAAATTTAATCTCACAAAGGATAGAACAATATAGGTAACTAGAAAAGTGAGCTAATTGCAAACTTTTATCTCTCTTTTTAATGTATTTGTATGTATGCTAGTCCTTGTGTCATTGCCTTTTAAAGTATCATTCAGAACAGTCCAAATACCACATTTAAGTTCTTGATGGAGTTCCCGAAGGCCTCTACATCTGATAACAGAGCTCTGGATCAGTCCATAGTTCTGTTATCGACTTAAGAGGCCTTTCCTGAAGGCCTCTGATAGCAAAACGGAGGCTGGGGGCAACATGCACATCAATCCAAACCTAGTTTCTCAGCCATTGCCCCCAGCCTCTGTTTTGCCATCAGACACCTTCAGGAAGGCCTCTGATGGTGAAACAGGCCGAGGGTACAACATGCATGAATCTGGACCTCGTTTCTTGGCTGCAGAAGCTTTTCCTGAATGCTTCTAATGGCGAAACGAGGGTGGGGGTGGGGGCGGGGGTGCCGCATGCAAGCAGCGGCAAACAGCCACAGAAAAGCAAGGCAAGGCAGGTGTCAGGATGTGCAAGGCCTGGCTGCAACTGTTTGAAGGTAAGTAGTAGGGCAGATCCATCTCCATTCCCACTCTAGCTTAATTTTTACCCATAAGCTTCACCGCATCCCATGTATCCAGGAATGGGCGTGGTCTTAACTATTTATTTTATTTTTATTTTTTATTTTATTTGATTTCTATACTGCCCCTCTCCCGAGGGACTCGGGGCGGTGTACAGCAGATTAAAAAACGTACAAAAATACAAACTTTAAAACCATTAAAAAGAAATATTAGTAAACGCTGTGTATTAAAACCCCCCCACCAATAAAATCACAGACTCCGATAAAATTAAAAAATAAATAAAATAAATAAAATGGAAGTCTAGAAGGAATATGCCTTTCCTGTCCTTCAGAGACCGATCTCCCAGATTCTTTCATAAAATATAACACCAGGCTGAATTTCTATGGCCTATTTTTCATTTACAACCCATAATTAAAAGTGATATTGTTCTATATAATGGCAGCTGTTAAATAGTTACTTACCCACAAGACCCGTTATACTCAAATTTCCCAAGATTTAATTGCATGGCTAGATCTGTGAAGAGGTAAAATAGTTTAAATCTTATTACTGAGCAATACCTGTATGGATAGTCTTTTTAAACTAAAAAACACAATTTATCCTGGATAGCCAGTCAGTTTAATTAAAATGCTAATCCCACACATTCCTTGAAAGTAAAGAATATGCTTTCTACTTCAATAGAAAAATGTAAAATATGTTCATTGTAAGTTCCTGTTCTTTCAATTGTTTGTGAAATAAGAAATTCTAAAAAGGTATAATTAAAAGACTGCATCCTCTTTTCTATCATCTCTATCTCTCTACTCTGAAGATATGGGTTTATTAAGTTAACAGTAACATCCAATAGATTAGGAAAGACAATGGACAATAGTGGACATGGTTGGTCATAATGAACTACAATATTTGATTAACAATCCCTACATGTCTGATAATTATTTTCCAGTAAGAATAAGTGATAGAACTTGATAGATCTCAAACCATCTTCCATATGGCGATAGCATGGCTACTTTGCTAATTCTTCAGTGGATTCTAAATATTAACCCATAGATGTTCTGGTGGAACCAAGTCATGAGGATGAGTTTTCTATTGCCTTTCACGGCAAACAACAAGCAACAGCCCAACTCAACTTTAACTCAAAAAAAAAGGTGAAACCTATTAATGTGATAATTTCTGCTTTGTGGAGAAGCAACTGGCTTCCGTACTAGCTAGTTAATCACCATTATTGCACTCGCTAGAAAGAAAAGAAACAGGTTATCTGGCTCAACGTAACAATGTAGTTCCTGGTATTGTCCCTTATATTTTTATTCAGAAATTATACCCAGAAATTTCACCCATCCATCCATCCATCCATCATCTGTTGTACAGTTTTATGCTGATGTACAAAGACATGCAGAAAATGGTGCATATATGTTTTATTGTTTCAATATAATTGTCTGTCTAGCTGGATCTATTTAACCACGTGAATGAATCGTCCAGCAGTGCCAGGAGCAAAAATCACAGCATCTGGGAGAGAGCTCCTTTTCAAGCTGCCATTTTCTGAGATTTAGAGTCAGTGGGTAAGTCTGCTTACCTGGGGTCTGATAGTTAAGGGAGACCATCTGGCATCCAGCGTTCCAGAAAATTTGAGGCATGTAATTGCTGGAATCCACTCTGCCTCCCTTTGGGTATATCCGACTCATTTGTCGTTTATTATAGCTGTGTTATTAGTCAAGAAAATTGGAATAACCAAACAACCAAGAGATAGAATGATCCTATCTTTACATCTTAATTTTTAAATGTTTTAATTCATGAGCATTTTTCACAAAGTACTTACTATACTGTGTTTTATTGAGGTACTGTGTGTTGTTAGTTGCAAAATTGTCTCCTTGCTGCTTAAGGCTAAAGAGCCTCATCAGAGCAAGGATACTTCACAAATTCAATTGCGTGGGTCTTCAAATAACCCAACCCGACCGACTCATTAAAAGAGGACATGTTGTAGTGAATGTTGCGTTCTAGAAAGAAAACCATAAAATCTGCTTTGTAAAATTTTCAGAATGAAAAATTGTCCAGGAGAGTATTAAAATGTTACATTTAAAAAAAAAACATATTTATTACAAAAATGAAATTGAACTTCAGGATAAAGATATGCCCAACGAAGAAATTACAGAAATCCACATAAAGTATACATGTGGAATGACAATTTTTATCTCCTAGAAATGACAGCCAGATTAATTGGGAGGAGAAATGAGGCAGAAATGATTAATTAAGCTCAAAACGTAGAATAGCATGAAATTTTAAAAAAATGTTTTTAAGTCAGAAAAAGAATGAACATTGCAAATAAACTTCAGATAGCTAGGATAGCCACATTTAAGGGAAGAGAGAAAAGCAGAAAACCAAAATGAAGCCAAAAGAATAATCTGTTCCTAGCAAACTCTTTTTAGATGAGAGCCAATGCTGGTTAACTTTCTCTTTGTAATCTGCTGCCCCCAAGTGGAGAATGGATAACACTAAATATTAGGAAACTTGTTACCTTACAAGTCACGAATGAGATAATATACAGCCATGATGGCAAACCTATGCCATACGTGCCACGGGTGGCATGCAGAGCCATTTGTGGGGGCACGTGAGCCCCAGCCAAACTTACCTGCACTGCGCATGCGTGCACCTCCCAGCTGATTTTTGGCCC
>JANHFN010009587.1:4190-17323 GCA_032468175.1 Toxicocalamus goodenoughensis
TTAATACTGTCTCTTTAAGGGAATGCTAAAATTGTAATTGGGTGTGGTTCCTCAAACGGCCATAAGATGGAGCCAGACACCTGGGCTGTTTGTTCTGTTGTTGTTGGTCGATGTTCTGATGTTCGCTGTTTTTGGTTCCTGCATTTTTCCCTATTGACTGTTGCTGATATTCGTTCTTCTTGGATTGCTGTGAGTCTGTTTACTGAAGTGCGTATGATACTGGTCTTTGTTATTTGTATTATCCCTGGGCTGAAAACTGACTGCTTTAACCGTGTATGACTTGGACTGCTTGTTGGAGTTTGCTTAACCGTTTACCGGAAGTAAAACCTACATTTTCCTATTCATTGTATCTGTGTTTTGGTCGTGTGTTATTCAACATCACTCTCACTACATTTCCCTGTGTGCACTCATTCTCCTAATGGGGAAATACCTCAACACTGGTTATGGGCCCAGGCCATTCCAGGCTCAGATAACTGAGAGTTAGTGTGAATGCACAGTATGGGGAATCACCTCAAAAAAAAGAATATACAAGTAGCCCTTGACTTATGACTACAATTGAGCCCAAGATTTATGTTGCTAAGTTTGTTAACTCATTTGTTAAGTGAGTTTTGCCCTATTTTATGACTTTTCTTGCCACAGTTATTATGTGAATTGCTCCACTTGTTAAAACTAATAACTTTGACTTTGCTTGTCAGGAGGTTGCAAAAGGGGATCACATGACCCCCACTGTAACCATCATAAATTTGAGTCAGTTGCCAAACATCCAAATTTTGATCACATAATTATGGGGATGCTGCAATAGTTGTAAATGTGAAAAACTATCACAACTTTTACCCAAAATCAGGCAAACCAGGCAGGCAGATTGAGTTGCTCACAGAATCATTCAGTGATCTATCTATCTGCCATCAGCTAGCTCAGTCTCTCAAATTTACTTGTTGTGAGTCTGTACTGAATTTGCTTGTAAGCAAACCTTCAGTCCTAAGAGAGGTTTGGCTATACTTAAAAGCAGAGCCGAAATTCTAAAGACTAGCTAGGAAGCAAGAAATCCAACCATTTCCTGCTTCCTAGCTAATCTAAATCTCCCAGCACAGCAGAACAGATGATGATGATGGTCAGAAAAAGGAAAAATAGCAACTTAGCAGGCAAGTTTACCGGGTAAGGAGTAAGTGGGCGGGGATGGTTCCCGCGGGCCATGTGGGCAGCACAGCCTTGTGTTTCTGCACAGCCTGGATTAATTGCTTTTGGGGGGGTGCTCTGGGAGTGAGATTTCTCTGCGGACCACTAAAATTTTCTCACAGCCCACCAGTGGGCTGCGGCCCACCAGTTGGCGACCGCTGGTCTAGGAGCAAAAGTAGGTTTTAGTCCACTGTGGTTATGGAAGCTCAGTGGAAGACTTTGGGCCAGTGAGTCTCAACTGGGTTGTTTATGAAGGAAAAATAAGAGGAGTTTTATATACACTTTTTCAATTCCTATACAGGAAATAGGATGTAGATTAAATATAAAAATAAAAATCAACCAGCAGAGATTTCTGACTGCCAGTTGTTCATAGAAATAAAACACATGTGATGAAATAGAGATATCAGGAGTGGATATTCATATAGAGAGAGATGAGAGCACTGTTCTGGGATTTTTTATTTTATTTTAAGAGTCTAACCATATGAATTTTGCTGAGAGTGATAGAGGGTAGGTAAGGCTGCAACAAAAAACTAAATTGCTCTCATATACTATATCTGTATTCAGCCTTCCCCTGGTCTTCTTTTACTGATCTAAGTTGAGTATTTCAATGTCTCCGGTGAAGGATTTAACCATCACTTGCTGCCTAATATCTTTTGGGAGGAAAGTTTTTAAAAATATAATGAAAATTTAGGGTTGCTTTAAGTTAGGATTTTTGCAATTTAAAAGAAAAAAAAATCTACTGGGTTTCTTTCATTACTATGAATCTTACATAAATGACAGTGATATGATTCAATTCCCTTTTCATGTTATTTCCAAGAGCCTTTATATTCTGTAAATCAAAGTTTATGATATCATTTGAGAAATGACAGCTTAGCTCAATAGGGGATGATAATTTTCTGATGTCACCCTTACTCCCAACTATACTTTCCCTACAGGATTTTCCTTTTAATGTCTGATACATATTCCATTCTAGCATTTGCTAATCCCAAAGCTACGTAGCAACCAATACCAACAACTCTGTAGATCGTAACCAATATCACTGCTCATACTGATACTATTGACAAATGTCACAACTTGTATAGACTGTGATTTCTATCCTGCCTTTTTACTTCCCATATGACTTGTATTAAATAAATTGTTTATTTTTTATTCAGATTTATATAACATTCCAAGTTTTAACTACATTTTAAATGTTAAGAAAACACATTAAATCAAGATCAAGATCAAACAAAATATATTCTGACTTCCCCCAACCTGCAAGTGTTCCAATTGTATAGACTTTGAATCTAATAATCTCAACAATGGCCGTGCTTCAGTCACACATCTGGAGGCTACCAGCTTAGGAAAAGCAACCTTCATATAATTTGTGACCCCAGCATACTAAACTAAATTAGAAAACATACGAATGGAATGATGTTGCTGTCATGTCTACAACCAAAACAAATTACCAGCATGGGGAAAAAACTTGAGTTTTCTCTCTTTGAAGGAAGCCAGATGTTTGGGGCAGCAGCTGAGGAGGGAAATGGCTCACGGCGGATCTCTATCAGTAAGGTTAGAAATCTTCTATATAACATCCACTTTATGTTATCTAGAATGACATCGTTTGGAAAGGAATAAACAATTAGCTTAACATTGGAATGTGAACCCAAGGCAAAATGAAATCAGCATAAAGAAACTGAATAATGATGAAACCGCGAATAAATACCAATTACTTCAAAGACAACTCTTTCCACTAGTGTAAAGTTCTTTATCCTCTAAACCAATCATTTTCTTGACAAGTCCAGGACTGCTGAAAACAGAGCAGTAGGCTTCACAAGGAAAGATATGCAACATCTAGCTGAAGGGGAAGGAGAGAAGGAAAAGGAAAGCAATTATTGCCACACGGCAGGTGCTGTAAATTGACTGAGGGCAACTGTGTAGGCATTTTAGATCATGCAAATCAAAAGCCAGGTAGGTCTTTAAAGTTCTGTCATTCTAGCAGCCCATATCACTCAGTAGCTTAGAAAAATAATAATATATTTACATTGCTATCAGGACTTAATTAGCCACAAGGACAGCTTTTAAATTAAACAGTAGAAAAACATATCTGTCCAAATGTAATAAATCTTAACGCAGTTTTGGAACTGCAGACAGTCCTGTTGAATTTCCTCATTTCTCTCACTAAGATCTTAGTGCTTTTCTTCTAGAAACTTTCACAGCTTTGATACCAATCTCAACTCCACATTACTTAACCATGTTCTGCTTCCTTGTGTGATTCAGCAATCATTATTTCGATCGTGAAGTATTTCAAGTTCCAATTCCAATAAGCAGATCTCTAACATACAGCTTCTCCATTTGATTAACTACGTTTGGTACCTGTTTCTTGATGTAGTGCTTGTAAACACAGTGAATTCTAGTCCTGTCTTACGCACAAAGCTTGCTAATGGGTCATTCAACACTGATTTAGGCCCCACCCTTTCCCATAGTATGATAAATAAATATGGCTGAATGATATCTAGCTTAATGGTTGAAAAAAAGGAATAAACAGTTCATCTGTGAAAGTAAATCAAAGCTTTAGGTGATAAAGCAGGCTTTATCACATTATTACTTCAGCACAATAAAACACAAACATATGAAATACTTGCAACCATTTATGGAGCATTGTAGTCTCCAGAATAAAAAAGAGTTGAGTCAAACATTACAATTCTGTCCAGAAACGCAGCAGTTCAACATTCTTCCCAGATATCTTGATGCCATGTGAGTAGGTGGAGCTACAGCTATTCTGGATGGGTTTGGTCCATTTTAGTTAGGCTAAGCCTTTTTTGAAACTTAATATATTTATTCTTTTTCCATAAAGAAACTGAACTGTTGTTGGCACGACTCTGCAAGATTCTAAGGAATTAAAAAGGAAAAGTTGGATATCATAGGCACCCTACCTATGAGACATCTGCTTTCTCATTAATAGTATTGGTTAGATTCAATTTCTAACCCAGAAATAGTCTTAAGAAGAGAGGTACTTTCATCAGTAAAATAAAATATCCCAAACCTTAAATATTGTTCCTAGTATTAGTAGAACCAGCTAGCAGAATTTAACAATCAAACTACCATAAAAATTGCATAAAGATTGCATTATTTTTATGCCCCCTTTTTAACTATAAATATAATAAGTAATAAATATATTTTTTAAAAGCTTAGTAGTTGTTGGTTAACAAAACAGCTTGCATTATGGTAAAGTAACTGACCAAGAGACAGGAAACAGTGAGTGGGAGTACATGAGTACATGGAAGTTACTTCCAGAAACAGGACTCTTGAGATAGATATGTTTCGTGATTTCTGGTTTCATCCATAATACAGTACAACTGAATCAGAGGCAGTTGCTACAGCAGTTTTGTGGAAGTACAGAGGAGAAAAACAAAAAACAGTGCATTTCAAAAATGAAAACTATTTTCTCTCTTTCTGCCGAAGGAAATTGGCTTTCCCTAAAGAAGTCAGTTTTTAATTTTTTTTAAATAGAAATAAGTATTCAGATCTGGTGTCAAGTATGTTTCTGCATACTGCATGAATAGAATTGGAGGGATGAAAGATAATTCTTTTGTCGACCTTACTGAGATTTTGAGGAGAATGGGTAGGAGGAGGAGAGCTACTGTTATAATCCAGCACAGAATTAGATCTATTAAATCATAATTGATTTGTGAGTTTAAACATTCTTAAGTTTCTGCTGGACTGTGGCCTTTGTTTAGATTTGCCATGGGAAGTCCTGAGAGAAAGCCCTCTTTTTATTTTCCTGGATATTTCTACATTTCAGAGGAACATAGGTGAAAAGAAAGAATGACTTCCTTCCTTCCTTCCTTCCTTCCTTCCTTCCTTCCTTCCCTCCTTCCTTCCTTCCTTCCTTCCTTCCGTTGGAAGTTATAACCCACCTACCCTCCTAGAAAAATGAAATACTTTAGGATATATTAAAAAGGCAGAATATTTCCCCTAAACTCACAATGTATATATATATATTTAGTTCTGGTTCTTGGGTATGCCATTTTTAAGATGCTGCTTTAACATCACATTTTTGCAGGAATCCATTGGCACTGTTTATCTAGGACAACTATGGCAACTTTAAAATGTGTGGAATTCTGGGGGTTGAAGTCTACACATCTTAACGTTGCCAAAGTTAAGAAACACTGTTCTATAGTATGTATAGGTAAAGCCTCCAAATCTGGTGTTGCATTTGGACCCTAATTCCTTTAAGTAGTCTTTCAGAAAAAAAGTATGAAACAATATGAGATCTGATACACAGTTTTGCTGTAAGCACATTATTATGCTGGCCCTTCCAGCTCTGCAGGGATTGCTACTCCCAAAATTCCCACCCAACATAACTAAGCTCATAATTCTGGGAGCTGTAGTTCCAACTCACCTGAAATTGGAAAGTGTCAAAACAGGGCAAGTTGTATTACAGCACAAATGAAAAAGTGCAGCCAAGGCCCAAAGGGGCTGCATGCATGCTGGAGGAAAAGTGGAATTTGATGCTGCAGTGTTAAGAAAAAGTAGGAGGGAGCTCTTAATTGAAGCCATATTTCTCCAAACCCACACCTTCTGGCAAAATAACAGCATGAACATACAAACTCAGTAGATAACAATTATTTCTAGATTCTTGGTACTTGGGAAAGAGCACATATGGCCAGAGAGAAGGAGGGGGCTGCTGCTTCAATGTTTACGACTAGAGATTTAAACTCTGTCAGCTTCATACTAAACAGGTAACTATAAACAGATGTCAGAAGGGCAAATCTGATCCACTGATTGGGTTGCTATTTTTATTTTCATGAAGGGATGGGAGAGGGGGGGAAAGAGAAAAGAAGAAAGAAAGAAAGAAAGAAAGAAAGAAAGAAAGAAAGAAAGAAAGAAAGAAAGAAATGCCAGTTGGTAATGCATGCTATATTATGAATAGTTTGCCTAAATTGCAGACTCTTTTCTTTTTCTTTTTTTCTTTTGTACAAACAGTGTGAAACCAGCTCTTGACAGATGTCTGCCATTATTTAGACCTTGCATCTCTTTAGTAGGTCACCAGGTTTTAATCACCAGTGCAAAAGAATGAGGCCTGGATTGCAATTGACCTGCTGGTTCTGGGTGGCCTCAGCCCAGCCATAGGAACCATAAACCTCAATATACTAATCATGACAGAAGCAAAGAGTAAATCTCAGACAATTGTTTGCAGTTTCGTCTTTGGAGAAAGCTGCTGCTGCAGCCCAGAATTTGCTGAAAGAGTCATTGCTTACAGCTTCAGAGCATTTGATCTCTGCCTACCACAGCGGGTCTTTGAGGGTGAGGTCATATGGCTTGTATATGAACCAGAAATTTAAACCACCAATTGCAGACAGAGATTCTGTACTAGAGCTTGCTCCCTTCAGATACAGTACTGGAGGCTCTTAATGTGTTCAGGTGCCCCCTTTCAAGGGCAAGCCAAGAGAAAGTAAGTTCACTTACTAAGTAAACGTCAGCCTAAACTGGAGGAACTGCAAGTCTGACAGTTGTAACTCCAGTAGATCTCAAAATATATTCAAACTTCTTCACAGGGAATGAAACATTAACTGTTTACTTTAAAAAATGTCTGACCCAGCAGCAGACTGAAAAGTATCCCTTAATTAGATTTACCTATTCTAAATAGTTTTCAGTAATATTTAACTACTGCTGTTTTAACACTTTAAAAAAATCATATGACCATTCTAGCTTCCTCTTAACGCTTACATAAAGACAGAGCAAGATTTGACGAAAGACTAACCCTCCAAACTCCTTTAGCCATCTGACACAACCCACCCCACATTAAGATAAATGACTGGTGGATGTTTCTCCTGCCACTCTACAGTGGCAGAGTGAATGAAACAAGGAAAATCCACCATTAAAACTGTAGGAACATCACCACACCCTGGTTCCATTATTAAAGCAGAATAGGGCTCAGCAAAATATGTTTTTCTATTTCTCTGTCCCTTCAAGGCCTTAATGCAGTCATGAGGAAGAGCCTAAAGCCAAAGTTCTTAATTGATGTACTACCACAATAATGCAGTCTTAGACTAACAAGGGCCCACTGTGAAGATGCAAACAACCAGATAATTTGGCATGCTCAAGTTAGCAAAATGTGATGATGGCTTGGCAGTATAGCTAGCTATCATTAGTAAAATCTCTCTTGTTCCCATGTTAAAGAATAAACCAGGCAGGTTATTAAATAAGCAGGAGGCTTAACATAAATAAGTATCCTTATCTTTTAGCAAGATTTGTTAGATCTTCTTTCCTACCACAGAGAAATGCATTATTGGCCAAGGGCATAAGACTAATGTGGCCAAAATCCTGTAAACAGGAAAATGACAAGGCAGCACTAGAGAGCTGTACTGGACTTATGATTACACATCTAAAGTCTAAGGCAAAAATGAACACTCCTTTATTATGGTAGTGAGTGGCTTATTAACACTCCTAAGCTCTTTCTTACTAACCTAAAGGACTCATAAGGCTCTTAGTATATGCAACTGGTAAATGAGCCCTCATCTATTAAAAATGTTGACTCAATAATGTTGACTCTTAATATTCAAAGCAATATATGTTAACAATATTCTTACAAAATACTTACTTCCTCTTTATATGCTTGCACCAAATGATTTTTTTGAGGAAGTAAGAAAGGTGTAGAAACTGACACTCTCAGACTTGTCGATCATCATAGAAAAAAAACCAGAGTGAAATGGTGAATTAGTCAAAGTTCTACTGAAAGACTAACAGTGACCTAACTACAAGGTTAGGATTAGGCTGCATTTCATAACATTCATTTTCTTTGAACAACAGTACAGCATTTGAGAGCCATTTCCCCAAAAAATAGCCCACTCATTACTATAAAATCTTATGTAACTATTCAACCCAGCTTTCTCAAACCTGTTATCTTCCCAAGATTGAGACTAGCTCCAACTAGCCTGGTCAAATGACACATAGACAGTTCCAATTCTTACGCTTATTTATAGAGATGTATATGTCACTCAGATCAAGACTCTACTTACAAATGCTGCAGAAGAACATTCTGCATTCTCAGAATAATTATAAAATAATTTTTACCCAAGATGGCATGCTTTTTCTAAAATTATGCCTTTGGTGCGGATAGTGCCATGATATCATTTAGTCACTAGATGGCAATGAGCTCAACTGTATTTGTGTGAGTCAGGAGTTTCCTATTTTAGTTCTTGCTAACAGAAATAAAGAAATAAATTTAGCTGGTTTGCCACCTAAATATATCCTCTAAATTTTATTTGCCACCAATCACAATGCCTTCAACCTCATCTAAAAATGAAAAAAAAAGTATGCTTCAGAAATACTGTTTTATTCAACTAAAAATGAATAATCTTGAATAATCTGCTAACGTATATTCCAGCAGATGACATTCCTGCTATTTCCTCAATACTATGTTTTATTTTAGCAGTTATGATTTTAATCATTGCATTATTCATTTTATTACATAGCACAGAATATTGAATGCTCTACATGTATCTGAGAAAAATACATGCAAAGGATCAATCAGCATTCATTGTCTACATTTCTTAATCACATGATAAAGTAACTTCAAGTATACTGTCAAGTTTCACCCAATCTATTCCTGTACAAATATGATTTTTCTTGCCCAAGTATAAAATCTTAATCTTATTCACATTGAATTTAATTTTGTTAGATAGGGCACGGTGTTCAAATTTGTGAGATCCTTCTGATTTTGAACCTATCTTTTGGGGTGTTGGCTATTCCTGCTAGTTTAGTGTCATCTGCAAATTTGATGAGTTCCCAATACATCCAATGCAATATTCTATTAATGTTTATTCTGAAGATTAGGAGTGTGCTTCTGAAATGCTGGTAGGCTCAAACTGTGCAAGGGGACAGAGTGGTAGATACTGGCCTGTCTCCTACATACCCATGTCTTTACTTTTAGCTGAAACCGGATTTCATTTGAACATAAACAGGACTTTCCACAGCAGTCTTCATTCACCTGCTGTTCTCTATAAATATTTAAGCCAGAGGTGAAGAATTATGTTCCCTTTATGACTTCAACTCCCAGCATTCCTGAGCTAGCCATACTATAGTTCCCACCCCTGATTTAAGCTAACTCCCATCCATCCCACGAATGTTGTGGCCCTCGAAGACCAACATAACTTCACAGCCTCAGATTAGGGAAGGCTGCTTGACAGAATCAAGGAATCCGATAGAGCTACGACTAAAACCATGAAATGTCACTGATACATGAAAAAAATGTCTTCTTATCCTAAAGAAAACAAGGTTGGAAGACATGGATACTGAACTCGATGGGGCATCCTATTTTTCTGAATTATGAATCCAGTTTCTGAGTCCAAATGTCACACAGAGCAATTCCTTCCTTTTCACTGTGGCAACATGGTAAAACAAATAGGTAAGTCCTGCTGTGATGAAAGTTCATTATATATACCTGATGCTTTTAACAGCCAATCCTAAACAGTATTGTGAATAAATATATTTCAATATCTGTTTCATGATTCCCTTGAATCTTGAGAAGGCAAAGGAGAAACTATAAAGTGTACATCATGCATAGACCAGATAAGCAATATGCTGTTTTCTACATTTTTTGGACTATAAATTTCCATAAAACTGGTTGCTTAATATGTAGATGGGTTTATGGTGTTTGTAAGTCCGCCTTAAAAATTACCTTTACTAGTACCACTGAGGCACACCCAAGGTTTGGGACACCCAAAGTCACACATCTAGAGAACATTAGATTGCTTATTTTTGACATAGGTCAATCAGCTTTATCCAAGGAAGATTAAAAAATTTAATCTGCAATTGAATTAACTTTTGCAGACAAAGCAAACTCCATTCATGATTCCAAAATGTTCAGGCTGGTTAAAGCAGCAGTGGGAATTATGTTGTCATTTTACAGAAGAAACCACATTATAAGAAAGCGATAAGCAAAATTTACCTGCTTCTCCAGACCTATCCAAAAAACATTCATTAGAAGGTCAGATATGGCCTTGGGATTACCAGGGGACACCTATGAATGCTTGCACAGTATAAGATTCCCATCTATTCAAACGTTGGCATGACAACCAAATCCCTCTGCTGCGGTTAGGTGGAAAAGGTTAAAAGTCACACATTAGGCACAGAAAAAAAAATACCTTAAGAATCAGGAGTTTTGGTGAATGACATTTATATTTCGATAAAGTGCAACCTGCCCAGCATGCACACCCAACCAATGGACACACATAATATAACAGACTTTTATAGACAGCTGCACTTTGAAAAGCAAAGTTGTGGCTAATTACTTTCTGGGAGAGGCACATCTTTTGATTAGATTTCTTTTGGACGAGCCATTTGATAAACAGTTAATTTTCTCTCTTCCTTCCTTGAGGCTAAAATAGAAACAAAAATCTTATCTGCAAGGCACTGAGGGATGGTGACAATTATCCTATTCCTAATCCATATCCTTAGCTCTGAAAATATGGAGATTCTCTTAAATTCTGTGTTCAAAAAGCAAACAATGAACTGAAAGAAAAAAAGGCATTTTTAAAGCATCATTACTCCCATGAGCAAGTTTGCCAAGTTCACATTTTTTGTAAAATACTGACTTTTGACCACAGGGTATATAGAGTGTCTCCAAGAAAGAAAGAGAGAGATCTTTAAATGCAAACAGAGACTTGTCAGCTGAATTTTATACTAATAACAGTGTCTGTGGTGAAAAGAGCCGTTGGGCTAAAGTCCTGCTGCTTGTGGGCTTTCCACTGGCATCTCCTTGCCCATTGGGAAACAGAGTGTTGCGTGAAAAAGGCCTTTGGTCATATTAACTAATGTGCTTCCTCTAGATTTATCTAACCCTGACTGTGCTGACAAAATAGTAATGAAGAAAGGGTTTATATCTCCTCAGTGATGGCTGGGATATACCAGAATACAATATAAGTCACCTGAAATCAGTAATGGTTTCTGTCAAATTTAGAGTCATTTTGGTTTCTTCCACATATTGTGATATTTTCTGAAGGCAACATTAAAGCTATTTCTACTCCTAATAAATGGACTCCTTATTGCTCCTGTGGCTTTAGCGGGGTATGGAGTACAACAAACTGTGAGGGTGGAATTAAGTACCATAATTTAAGAGCTACAGCTTAAAGAATATTTAAGAATCAGCTCGAGGGTTGATCATTTTACTCTAGGCTGAACTCAATTTATGGCTGTTTGCTTCCTAAACCATACACAGTATGGTGAGGCAAGGATATTATTCTCCTATCAGTCAGTTATCCTGCCTATCTGTTTTTAATGGCTCATCTACAATAGGAAGAAAATAACATGATAACAGAATAACAGAGTTGGAAGGGACCCTGGAGATCTTCTAGTCCAACCCCCTTAACTCAAACAGAGCAGACCTTATAAAATTCCAGACAAATGGCTGTCTAATCTCTTAAAAACCTCCAGCAATGGAGCACTCACTCCATTATACAGGTTATTCACTCACTCCATTGTGCACTCACTCAAAAAATACAGGTGGTCCTCAACTTGTGACCATGATTGAGCCCAAAATTTCTGTTACTAAGCGAGACATTTGTTTAGTGAGTTTTGCCCCTTTTTACGACCTTTCTTGCCACAGTTGTTAAATGGATCACTGCAGTTAAGTTAGTAACATGGTTGTTAAGTGAATGTGGCTTTACCATTGACTTAGCTTGCCAAAAGGTCACAAAAGTTGTTCACATGACCCCAAGTAACTGCAACTGTCATAAATATGAGTCAGCTGCCAAGCCTCTGAATTTTGATCACATGACCATGGGGATGCTGCAATGATTGTAAGTTGAAAAAACTGTCATAAGTCATTGTTTTCAGTGCCATTGTAACTTCAAGCAGTCACTAAATGAACTGTTGCATGTCATGGACTACTTGTAACATGGGAGGATTAGTAATGGAGGATCATACTGATCAGTTTGTGTGAAAACATGATTTGGTTTTGGATTAATATATTAAGTCAAGCACGTGATTACTATTTGTAACTCATCATTGGGTTTGGTGAAATATGTAATCTCTCCTATTGTGATTTATTCAATAAACTGTAAAGGAGCCAACCACAGCATAATAAAAACATGCAAAACCAGTCAAAGTGTGGATCTAGGAAGAATCTGTGAGTTACGTCAACAGGATTCTCATCTGAAAGCACCCTAGCCTAGCAATCATCTACACAACTCTACCAATGAATATATATATGATTTTGCTGGGTATTTTCTCTGGATGTTGTACCAGTAAGCAGAATTGTCTTATCACCTGCAAAATAACATGTTTGTTTTATCTTAGAATCAACCTTTTACTCATGCCCAGAACTTTCTCTGTGTTTGGAAATGGTTTTTCATGCAATATGCCATGCTAAGTATATCATGAAACAGGCACATTTATTTCTGGCTAAGCATGCAGTAACACTGCATTTAGATTCATAGACTTGAAGCAAATCCAGGGGCACGGTGTCTTGTAACATGTGTCACAAGAGTTAATTGCAGAAGTTCTTGCATCAACCTCCATGTAACACTCACAAGCAGGATGTTTACACAAGCCACAAGTCTCTTCTCTCCCTCAAAAGCAGAAATTAGTTCTTAACAGGAGAGCACACGGACTGAAATGGGCTTTTGCTGAAGCACCGCCAGCCTTAAGTAGCAAATGTGAACAGTATAAGCTAAGGACATCTGGCAAAAATCAATCAATTCAACAAGATGAACATATAGTGTCTGCTGTGACAGCTGCAATAAGCCACAAGTATTCAACATTTAAGGGGTAGAGAGCTGATATCGATTTGAATTGCTTGTAGGTAGTCATGCTAGAGCCAGCACAAAAATATAATTAAAATTAAAATCTGAGTTACATTTAAATGTATTTTAAAAGTATTCTGTTTTTGTTTTGTTTTTTCTTCAGCGTTTGTCCCGCATAATAGCAGGGTCCGCTATCCCTTGTTGTTGTGGTCTGGGCACCTGGATGGA
>JANHFN010009588.1:0-11524 GCA_032468175.1 Toxicocalamus goodenoughensis
AACTGAACAAGGAGAGATTTAACCTGGAAATAAGGAGAAACTTTCTGATAGTGAGAACAATCAACCAATGGAACAGCTTTGCCCCCGGAAGTTGTGGGAGCGGCATCACTTGAGACTTTCAAGAGGAGATTGGACTGCCATTTGACAGAAATGGTGTAGGGTCTCCCGCTTGGCCGGGAGGTTGGACTAGATGACCTACAAGGTCCCTTCCAACTCTGATTATCTGTATCCCAACAACACCATTCCAAACAGCGTGATCCTTTGTTTGCATACATGGATAAAAAGAACAAGTGATTCTTTCGGCTCGAGGCTCGGGCCAAATGGCCTCTTGCCCTCACCCCTCCCGCGCATTCAGATATACTGGGGTTACTGAACAGTAATTTGCACACACATCTCCTGTACAGATGCTTTTTTACCCCCTCAATGACATTATCCTTAACGGCACCAGGTCATGTAAAAAAAAAGGCACAACACCGCTGCTGAGTTGCAACCAGTTTCATAGGAAAATTGCGCTTCAAAGCGACAAGCTTTCCTCCCATCCGCGGGAAGATAGCTTCCGGAAAGCAAAGCTGGAATGCGTCCCAGCTGGAGCTGGCGGCGCAGGAAAGCGTCCAACCAATGCGATGTGGGCAACCGAAAGAGGAGGTCTCAGGGACGGGCGGTGGGCGGACCGCTGGCTGATGAAATCCGGCTCAGTCTTACAGAAGAAGTAGCCGAGTGGGCTTGTGATTGGTTTCCGCGTTGTGCTTTCCTTTCTCTTGAGCTCGGCCAAACGGCATGCGGTTCACCTGTCGAGTCTGCTAGTGACTGATCTCTTCTCGCCTGTGAAAGCATCTTTTCCCGGTGCAAAATCGGAGCTGAAGTTGAAAGGGTAAGCCAGCGAGGGGATCTTTTTTCAAGGCTGGGCTGTACGGACCCGGGATTTATTAGTTTTCCACCCCTTCTATTTATGCCCATAATTCCGGCTTTGCCATTCAGGGCTGCAAAACACGTGCAATTCAGGTTCCAACTGTTTTCCCGCTACCTGGAAAAAAGCCCTCTGCAACGGACTACCTTCCTGCGGGCCGTCAAGGGGCACTAGTTCTTATTCACGAACGAAACGGAAGTGACCGTAATTAATCGTTTAAAAGTACGGAGTGCAAACAAAAGAAAACTGCACTTGAAGTTTTGAACATCTGGTTCAATAGATTTTTTTAAAACGCTACTTTCTAATTATGCCCACCGTCGGTTCTCACTTGTGCAAGACGAAAAAGCAGGAGAAAGTAAACTATTATGTTAGGAGTGTGGTTAGCACAACAGGCTAGCTTAAAATTAGCTGCTGGCTAATTTGTGGGTGCTGTCTGAAATTCACCCAGTGTAATTGCAAATCCATGCAATTAGTTAGCCAGGAGTGTGGCTGTGTTTGGATGTGCTTTCAAAAGTTCTACAACTCCACAGCTATGTTATCTTTTTTAACATTAAAATCTCTTCCAGATACTGTATTTCATACCTTTGGTGTTTTGCCCTTAGCCATTTTTTTCTTCAAAGCAGAATACAGGTAACCCTCAACTTATGACCACAACTGAGCCCAAAATTTCTGTTGCTAAGTAGGACATTTTTAAGTGAGTTTTTCCCCATTTTATGACCTTTCTTGCCACAGTTGTTAAGTTGGTATTGCAATTGTTAAGTTAGTAACATGGTTGTTAAGTGAATTTCATTTACTCATTGACTTTGCTTGTCAGAAGGTTGTCTCACATGATTCTGAGATACTGCAACCATTATAAATATGAATTAGTTGTCAAGCGCCTTTTGATCACCTGACCATGGGATTGTTGCAACAGTCAAAAGTGTGAAAAATGGTCATGTGTCCTTTTTCAGTTGAAAGTTCACTAAATGAATGTTGTAAGTTGAGGACTACCTGTGTTTTATAACAGGGGCCACCAACCTTTTGGACCACCAAGCTCATAATTTTAAATCCCAGGGATGTCAAATTGGTTTTGTGGGCATGGCCTAATTTGTGGGTGTGGTTTGGTGGTCATGTGACTGGCTGGGCATGGCTTGTATGTAAATATAAATATTTACATAAATATTGAATTTTTTATAAAAAAGAGCAACTTTGACCCAAGTTAAAAGGCAAAGCAAACAGATTGAGTTGCTCACAGAATCACAGATTCATTCAAAGATCTATCTGCCATTGGCTAGCTCAGTCTGTCACATAAAATTTGCTTGCAAGCAAACTCACAAAATGAACTCACCACACACCATGTATGTAAATATTGATTTTTTTTTATAAAAAAGAGCAACTTTTACCCAAAATCAGGCAAAGCAGGCAGATTGAGTTTCTCACAGAAACATTCAGTGATCTATCTATCTGCCATCGGCTAGCTCGGTCTCTCAAATTTGCTTGCCCTGAGTTTGCACTGAATTTGCTTGCAAGCAAACCTTCAGTCCTAAGGGAGGTTCGGCTGTGCTGAGCCAAAGATCTTTTAAAGACTAGCTAGAAAGCAAGATATCCAATCATTTCCTGCTTCCTAGCCAATCTAAATCTCACAACAGTTGATGGTCAGAAAAAGGAAAAATAGCAATTTAGCAGGCAAGTTTACCGGGTAAGGAGTGCGCGGGGAGGGTTCCCGCGGGCCATGTGGGTGGCGCAGCCTTGTGTTTCTGTGCAGCCTGGATTAATTGCTTTGTGGGGGGTGCTCTGGGGGTGAGATTTCTCTGCGGCCCATCAAAATTTTCTCACGGCCCACCAGTTGACCACCACTGCCGTAGAGGATATAACTCACAGCCTCCTGATTGTGAGGTGAGAGTTGCACCTCTGGGCCACTGCACCACTCCTTGTGCCCATTTTTACAGTGACCTAGTGAAATGTACAGGTAATCCTCGACAACTGGGGCTGCTCCATCACTGGAGGTTTTTAGAAATAGACTGGACAGCCAGTAAGCGGTTGGATTACAAGACCTCTCAGATCTCTTCCAGCCTTATGGTTCTATATCGTGTTCCTTCCGAGCTTGAACCTGTCTCTGTGCTTTGTTTCCCGCAGGATTCCGAAGTGCATCTGGAAGATAAAATCATGTCCAAAAGAAAATGTCTGTTTACTGAGAAGACCAGGCGCAACTATCCTGATTTTCGCAAAGGTAGAGATGACTATGAAGCGGAGTGTTTGGTCTGCAAACCTGGCACCTTTGTGTCAGTTGCACATAAAGGTCCTGGGGACCTGGAGTATCACATGTCCTCTGATAAACACAAGAAAGCACTCAAAGCATACAAGCGCAACAAAGCAATAACACGGGACCGTTGGTGCGCGAAAACAGACTTTTTTGTGGATCCAGACAGTGAAACAGAGGATGCTGTTACTGCAAGTGAGAGCAATTTGGCATTTCACACTGTCATGAATCACAACACTGACAAATCGGTGGATGATCATTCTGACTTGATGAGAAAGTTATTTTCTGAGGCAGACCTAGCTCAGAAATTTTCCAAGGTTCAAACCAAAAGAGAAGGTATTGAACGTTGTGTACTTGCTCCACATATAGACATGGTTGACCTGGAAGAACATGGCATCCCTTTCTGTGGGGTGGCCATAGATGACAGCAGCCATAGGGCCGTGAAAATGGTCCCGGTATTCATCCAGTATTACAACTACAGGAACGGCGGCTTGAAGACCAAACTCCTGGACCTCCAGGAAACGGCCACTGAGACGGATGTTTCAGATTCTCTTGTCAAAGCTCTTAAGAAACATAGATTGCTTCAGAAGTGCGTGGCGTTCGCGGGGGACAACTGCAACACTATGTTTGGTGAACTTCGGCAAGATGAGGAGGCGAGGACTGTGTTCGCCCAGCTGAAGAAATCCCTCCAGAGGGAGACGTTGATCGGGGTGTACTGCCCTGCTCACATTTTGCACAACTGCATCCACCACGGAGCAGACGCCCTCGAGGTGGACGTTGAGAACATCATCCTAAAGATCTACCAGTACTTTCACATCTACACGGTGCGGACGGAATCCCTGCAAGAATACTGCGAGTTTGTGGAGGTGGAGTACAAGCGGCTGCTCTCCCACAGCAAGACTCGATGGCTGTCCTTGTTCCCCGGCATCACGAAGTTGCTCCAGATGCACTCGGCCTTGAAGTCCTTCTTCTTGGGCCGGAGCAACCCGCCCGCTGTGCTCAAGAGCTTCTTTGAGCACGAGTTCAGCGAGCTCTACCTTTGGCACATGCACTCGCTGATGAACGCCTTCCATTTGCACATCGAAGAGATGGAGCGGGAAAATAACTCCCTCGTGGAGGTGATGAAGACACTGGACTCTGTGCACACCATCCTGCTGGACCGAAGAGCCCAGAACTTCATGTCCCTGACGGTGAAGGGGATGCTTGCAGACAAGCGCAAGGAGGGGCTGAAGGAAGGATGCGACGCCTTCTCGGATGCGGTGCATCGCCTCTACAGTCATTGCATAGACTACCTGGAGATGTGGATGTCATCTCTGCAAGAGTTTTCTTGCTTCGCGTGGATGGCCCTGAGTGACACACCCAGCTGGAGTGACGTGGAGGCATGTATCACTTATTTGATTGAGAAAGGCGTAGAGATTGATGACATCAGGTGTTTTGACCAGTTCAACAACCTGAAAAAATTTGTGGAAGCTTCCAGCGACGAAGAAGAGTTCCAGCATCTGCTTTCACATCAGAAGTGGACTAAATACTTCCTGAAGGCCAAAGCCATTGAATGCTATTCAGAACTGTTAAAAATTGCGCAGTTCTTCTTCGCAATTCCCTCCCACAGTGTAAATATGGAATGGAGCGCTTCTTTTCATTGACACAACGGAAAGGACATGCTTGAATGGCCTTTCATTTAATTTTAAAAATAACCGTTGGAAACATTTTTGTGCGTGCTTTGTTCTGAAGAGAAAATGCATACCACAGGAAATAACAGGAAAAGGCTATGTGTCTTTTGGGGTGTACCATCTGTACACAGTAGAGTTTTAGGGCGGCGGCCCCCATCCTTTTGGGCACTAGTAACTGGTTTTGTGGAGAATGGTTTTACCGTGGAACGGAGGGTGCGTGATTCCACATGCAGCCTGCCACCCCATGGATGGGGCTTCACTTGTTTGCACAGACCAGTTTCTGGCATGCCGCAGCCCAGTGTCGGTCCAGAGACCAGGGATTGGGGATCTCTGCTTTAGAGTATCATCTATAATTAGAAGTATCAGTGATGGTTGTTCTGTTTTTGTCATCAGTTGTGGCCTTTAACCCCTCATTACTGATATCAGAAATCTTTTCATTGAACCAGGTTTGGGATTGACAGCAAAACTGAAGGAAAACCCTTTTTCCAAGTTATTTTTACTTTTGAAGGCAGTTTGGCGAGGTCAGGAAGTTGGCAGACTCACAGGGTAGCACAGAGCAAGATGTCCTGCAATCTGGGGTCTTCTACCTGAGCTCTGCTATAAAGGTTTAATAGCATTTGAAAAGCAGCACTCTTTTAGGAGTTGAGCTTTCAATCCATTTCCAAGCTTAATAGCCAACCCTCTTTCACTGCTTAATAGCTGGACTGATGGGTAAAAAAGTCATTTTTTAAAAGTTATTTTACCAGTTGGTGCTTCTTTGAAAAAAATACTTTGAAGGGGCTTTAAGGCAAAAAAAACCTAATATTCCCCCCCCTCTTTTTGCCCATGGAGAAATCTGGCAAAAGCAACAGCTACATCTGGTTTAGAAAGTCAGCTTCTGGTTGAAGAGCTAAATAATGTGCCAGAAGTTATAGAAGACTTCTCATTCAAAGAACATTTGAGCAACTAAGCTGAGAAGACAAAATAGAAGCTATGGATGAACCACCAAGGCTCTGATCTCTTTAGAAATCCATCAAACCCAGAGAGAAGATTCCCAGTACCGTATGATGGACCCTGCATTATTAATGAAGAATGTCTTTAATAAAATTCAACTATGGTACTCAACCAAAGTATCAGGCCTGGGCTCAAGCAGTTCTGCGGTACAGGAACAATTTTGCTGCTTGGAAGCTAGCAGAGGTCATTTAAACAGTAGTCAAATCCTCAAAATGAATCAGAAAAATGGTAAGAAATGCAACTTTCCCAAAAGGAAAAAAGTAGGCATTTTTTTTTAAGTGGCCCTTTATTCACCAAATTAGTGTAAATACAGGTAATCCTCGACTTGCGACAATGAAGCCTAAAATGTCTGTTAAGCCAGACTTCACTAAGTGAGTTTTGCCCCATTTTACAACCTTTCTTACTACCGTTGTTAAGAGAATCACTATGATTGTTAAGTTAGTAACAAGTTTGTTAAATTTATCTGGCTTTCCCATTGACTTTGCTTATCAAAAGGTTGCAAAAGAGGATCACATGACCCTGGGACATTGCAACGGTCATAAACAAGAACCAGTTGCCAAGTGTCTGAATTTTGATCATACGATCATGGAGATGCTGCAAAGGTTGTAACTGAAAAATGGTCATGTCACTTTTTTTCAATGCGGTTGTAACTTTGAACAGTCACTAAATGAACTGCTGTAAGTTGAGGACTACCTGTATAGATTTAAATAAATAAGCACATTAACAAAATAATTTGCAATTAAACGTTTGAATTTGAGGTGTTCAAGTCCCCATTTCTTGCTTCTCTACAGATATTCATAAATACTAAAATCTGTGAAATGTAGAGATGTAGGTTTCTAACTTAAAATAGCAAAATTGAAATTAATGCCTTGATTTAAATCATCCAAAGGTTTAGAATGATTTCCCACAAACCCTTCATGAGAGAAAATTAATATTCGGAAACCTAGAAGAGAGAAAGGAAAAAGTGGCTTTGGTGGAAGGTGGGAAAAATTAAGAGGCAAATATATTTTTAAAATGAAATTATAACAATGGTCATCAACAGTTAATTGAAGCTATATTACATGCTTGGAGAAAATAACAAATGGAATGTTTGCTGATTACAGTATTTCATTTATTATGAACTTTATAGCAAAACAAAATTGCTTCATATATTGTGTATTGGACTACAATACCCATTAACCACAACCAGCAGGCTATGGCTAGCTGTACATGATAACAATTGAATTCAGCATAGTTTGAAGACACCAAGCTCCAAAAGCCCATCAGTGAAAAGTTAATTTCAGGTGATAACTATAATCCATCTTGACAAAATATTTACTACTTACTTCTTAATAATATAGAAAAATGTGAGGTAGACAGATGGAGCTGTAACTGGCTGCCAAACCCCATTATCATCTAGTCCTCCATAGAGCTACACCTTTATGGAGAGAAGTATGTAGTGGTGGACCCCAGGATTCTGCCCTAGACCCAGTATTCTTCAACGTCTTGATCACAATTTAGAATGATAGAAAGGGAACTCATCCAATTTTCAGATGACACCAAGCTGTTAGGAATTGTCAGCACTTTAGAAGATAGGCTGAAGATTCAGAGAGAAGTTGAAAGGTTTGAACACTGGCCCTCAGCTAACAAAATGCAATCCAGTAGCAAGAAAAATAAGGTTTTACACCAACGCAAGAAAAAAACCAAACGCACAGGTGTAGAACAGGCAATACCTGACTAAGCAGTAGAAGCTGCGAGAGGGATCTTGGAGTCCTAGTGGACAAACACTTAAATATGAGCCAGCTGCCAAAACACTGGAGGTTTCCAAGAAGAGATTGGACAGCCATTTATTTGTCTGGAATTTGTGTAGGTCTCTCGAAGACCTCCAAAATGCCTTCCGATTCTGACATTCTGTATTCTATTCTGGCCATGGGAATTATACCTTTGGAAGGCAGTGGGCCTGTTAAAGATTATTACTTTGTTAAGAGGCTGATTAAGGAGCTTTTAAACACATCACTGTGTTTTAAACAGCCAGTAATGTAAAGGGTGGTTATTGTAGTTTCTTATATGTTGTGTATGTACAATTTTCCTAACTCAATTATTGACTAAACCTATTTATATGACTTTATATAAAAGAAACAGCAAACTATAAAAAGAGCTCTCAAGAGGAACACGAATCATATTTAACTTGTGAACGCAGCTCCCCACGTAATCTGATTGGGTTAAATGTGTTGTACAAGCAGGGAACAAATATCTATACCAGGTTTTATGGATGTTTATGACCACAAGATAGCTGATTAAGCTGGTTTGAGCCCTCACAATAAATGCATTTGATCATTTCTGTTTAAGATGGACTTTTCTTTGTATGACCCGCAAGTCAAAAGAAGGAGAGGAAGGAGAGAAGGAAGAGCAACCTGAGAAACCAAAATGTTTTAAAATCCTTTACAGCAGATGCGTTTCCACATCAAAAGGATGAAGCCAGTGTGGGGGAAAAAAAAAAAAAAGCACATTTGTTTCCCTGAGCTGGAAGCTGCTTCCAGGCTGAACCAGAGGATGAATCACAGGCTCCCCAGGGGCCTCTGTGATGAGACCAGACCTGCTTCTGATGCTATTTGGGACTCAGATCCTGCCTGCCTGTGACACAGTCCAACAGGAAGTGGTATGTGATGAATGGAGACAATAAACGCTGTTCAACCCGACTGGTTTCTCCTGCTTGGCTTCAGGTAATGGTTGGATTCATACAATATCCTAACTTCCAAACCCAGTTTGCTGAAATGCAACGGTTCTGTCCCCAGAACATGTCACGCCCCAGGTAAATAACATACTGGCTTAAAGACAGCTAGTCCTCGACTTAACAACAGTTCCCTTAGAGACCTTTCCCAGTTAAAACAGCACTGGACAAAAGTGACATGAACATTTTTCACATGACTATTGCAGCATCCCTTGGTCACGTGATCTAAATTCAGAAGCTTGCCAACTGACTCATGCTTATGACAGTTGCAGTGTCCCAGGGTCATGTGATCCCCTTCCTGTAACCTGACAAAGTCAATAAGGCAACCCAATTCACTTAACAACCATGTTACTAACAACTGCAGTGGTTCACTTAAGAAACGTGGCAAGAAAAGTCATAAAATGGGATAAAACCTACTTAACAAATTTCTCGGTAACATAAATGTGGCCTTAATTGAGGATGTAAGTTGAGGACTACCTGTCCTGGGAACTTGTTCCTACAATATACTGAACCAAAAGTGGTATCTTATTTAAAAGAGAACCACAGGAAAAGAGTTGGAATCATCCACCTGCGCTATCTCGTCAGTAAGACCAGACTAGGAATACCGGATCCAGTTCTGGTCACAATACACAACAGATGTATCATGTCTCTAGAGAATGTGCAGAGAAGAGAATTATAAAAAGCCTGGTATGTTTAGCCTAATGAAGAGAAGGCTCAGGGGTGACACGTTAGCCATCTTCCGATACTCGGAGGCTTTTCACAGGAAAGGGGGGTTTGATTTATTTTCCAAAGCATCGGACAAATGAGTTACACAAGCCCTTCTCTTACAATATTGTACAACATTCATGATTCATGGGTTAAGTTCCTATAACACATCCAACCTGGTTCCCGTTACATAATTTTCTGGGTTTGCCTGATACAAACTGGGCTGAGCTGGTTGCCCCTTTGCAAAATCCTACACTCAACCCTAATCCTGGTTAAAACTGGGGAGGATTAGCCTGATCTGTGAATGCAGTTTTTTTAGTTCTTGGACTAACCTAGTGAGCAAACCAGGAACTTGGTTTGAAGGGGAAATCCTGCTTCCATTAACATTTGGGCAGCCTTCTCCAACATCCTACCCGCTGTCACATCCCAATCGTCTTTATCATCAGAGAGACATGCAAACAGAGAGACCTACAAACTGGGAGGTGAATTATGGTTCGTGTCACCATCAGCAGAGATCAGGAATGCTGCCCCGTGCTCTGCACCCTCTGGGTGAGTCACCACCAGGTGATCTGCAGAAGTGATGACTGGCATCCCTCAAGCCATCCCTCAGCTGTTGGCTTCAGCCAGGCTTCACATTCCAAAAGGGAGAGGAAGAGCAGCAGGAAGAAGGCAATTATCTTTGCCACATCTGTATCCCTTCCCTAAACGGAGTCGCACAAACTCTCTACACATCCCAAAGGTGCTTTTTCAAGAGGCAACTGGGATTTCTGGTTTTTATTTGAAGACTTTTCACTTCTCTTGCAAGAACTTTTTTTCAGCTCTGACTTTTCATGCCAAAGGTTAATCGGAATAGAGAGGGAAGGGATCTTGGAGGTCTTCTAGTCCATCCCCCTACTCAAGCTATACCCGTGATGGCGAACCTTTGGCACAGGAGCCACAGGTGGCACGCAGAGCCATTTGTGCCGACACGCAGGCCGTAGGCAAACTTACCTCTCTGCACATGCGTGCGCTTCACAGTTGATTTTCGGCTGGTTTGAGGCCATTTTTCAGCCTCCCAGAGGCTTGAAAAAAGCCTCTGCAGGCCGAATAATAGGCCCATTTCTTCACTTCCTGTATGTGATGAAATGGGCCTATTATTCATCCTGCAAAGCCTGCAGAGGCTTTTTTTCCCAAAAAAGTGCAGGTAAGGGGGCAGTGCGGGGAAGATTGCGCACATATACACAGGCGGTGTGGGGGTGTGGGCAAATTGCCTTCTGGGTGTTGACATGTGAGCACGCGTGTGCCAGCACGCACACAATTTTTGGCACAGGAGCCCCAAAAGGTTAGCCACCACTGCCCCTATACCATTCAAGTGGCTGTCCAATCTCTTCTTAAAAAACTTCCAATGATAAGAGCACCCTCAGCTTCTGGTGGCAAGCTGTTCCACTGGTTATTTGTTCTCACTGTCAGGAAGTTTCTTCTTAATTCCAGTTTGCTTCTCCTCCTGCATTAGTTCCCATCCATTGTTTCTTCTCCTGCCTTCAGGTGCTTTGCAGAATAAATCCCCCCCCCCAGCCTCTTCTTCGTGACAGCCCCTCAAATACTGGAAAACTGCCATCGTGTCACTCCTGGTCCTTCTTTTCTTTAGACTCGGCATATCCAGTTCCTACAGCCGTTCTTCATAGATTTTTGTCTCCTGGCCCTTAATCGTCTTAGTTGCTCTTCTTTGCACTTTCCCCTCAAAGTCGTCTCATTATCTTGCTTTTTACTAAGTTCACAGGTGATGTGCAATTTCCCAAAGCAACGCTAGACTTTTCCACACTTGTCTTAAGCATTAAACCAGAAGGCATAGATTTATTTATTTTTTTAATTGTGTGGAGGCTTGGAAACTTTTGAGAACTGCAAACTCAAAAGAGTTTTATGGTATTTTAGCAGAGAGCCAAGTCTAGAAATTTGCAGCAGCTGCTGCTGACTCCCTCTGGTGGATCAGATTGGGAACAGCAACAAGGATCCTCAAGACGAAGTGTTTGTAAACAGTTGGGACTTCACTTTGGAGCATGCCCAGTAATGCCAATCACAGCTGCCCTCTAGTGGCGTGATTCCTTCTCCTTTCCAAAATGGGTGTCAGACCTGCCGCAGCCGGGTCCCCTAGGAAAGAAAGACCCTCGACTCCATTTGGTTGAAGTGGTATGTACTTTTACTAAGAGTTATTGGTTGCAGCAGAAGCAGGCTAGAACTAAAGTTCCCACGCGAAAGGATAATCAGAATAGAGCTTGGAAGGGACCTTGGAGGTCTTCTAGTCCAACCCCCACCCCACAGAT
>JANHFN010009590.1:4172-16837 GCA_032468175.1 Toxicocalamus goodenoughensis
TGGCTGGTTGGGAAGCCTGTTGTAGTTGACCCCTCATTTGCTCAATAGTTTTGTTGAACTGCCTTTCTAAGGCTGCAAGCCTTCGTTTCTCTGCCTTTAATTCAGCCTGGGATGTTTTCTTAGGGCCCAAAGCTTTGGCCCAAATCTTGGCCGCCACCTCCCTTTGAGCAGACTGGGAGCTTTGTCTCCTTCTCTTTCTTTTGCCAGATTGGGGGCCTTGAGAGATCAGGCCTGAAGGCTCTGTGTGGGCCTCGTCTTGATCCATAGTATGCACCAGCAGACAAAAAGGTGCTGGAAGCGATCTTCACTATGTGTTGTCTATGAATAGGAGCTTATGCATAGCAGAAGCTGGCCTTTGGGGGATGATGCCACTACTTTTTTTACAAGAAGCTTTTAAAATGGCCACTCACCACGTGCGGTTGAAGAAGCAGCCTCCAAATTGGCTACTCGCAAGACCTACAGGTTACGCAGGGGTTAAATCGCTCCTTAGGCTGTAAACAGCCCCGAACAGTGAAATCGGCAATAAAGTGAAAATTTACAATCAGCTGAGAGGCACTGTTATCACCGATGCCACAGCGAAATCGCTGAGGGAAGACTGTAGAGGAGGATCAAAGGTTACTCCCTACTTACAGCCTCCCTTGGTTGAATCCTTGGCGTTGCAGGAGAGTGGAGTCCCACTCTCCTGAAGGCATAGCTGTACCAGTTCCCCGGGAGCTATGCCAATGATGAAGATAGCTTTCACTTTTGCTGCTAATTAAATTGCTTTCAGAGACACCAGCTTATGGTCATCGAAAGAAGCTGAGTCAAAGCTGGGTGGTTTCTCCCACAGGCTGCTACTTTTATACTAGATGGACCCAGCTTGATGATGTCATCAGGAGGAGTCATACCCATCCTGGGGTCTCACAGCAGCATGGAGGAGAATAAGGGAAAATTAAGGTTGAGCAATGCTATCATTGTAAGACTATATAGCACTTGAATACATAGTAAGTGTACATCAATAGCTCCATGTCAATCTAGAAAGAAGTTCCAAGGGAAAACCACTGGGCTCCATTTTAGGCCCTGTGCTGTCCAACATACTTGGATAAAATGTTTGACTATATGGTTACTATATCTACAGATGATCCAAAGATGGGGGAGACAGCAAATCTTAGAGGATGCTATCAAAATTCAACATGACCTTGACAAACTGGAACATTGGGTAAAAAACAGCTACACAAATATCAAAAAAGACAAATAGAGTCCTTCATTTAGATATGAAAAACCAAAGGCATAAGTACAGAAAACAAACGGTAAAAATACACAGCAATGTTTAGACTGGACTGAAAAACAGAACTACACCACTATTTTGCAATGCAGGGTGAGTCTTCTTCCCAGTTCAACTTCCTACTGCACAATTATTAGCTTGCTTTATATACTCCATGAAATTGACCTTATTCTGCTCTGTTCTGTTCTATTCTATACTATTCTAAATGGAAGGTGGAAATATAGGACAAGTACTATATATTCATTTCATGGTATGCGTATCCTTCATCTTGCATGCGACATAAATAAATATTGTTTGATGAAAGCAAACTCAAGTGAGAACTTGTAAAGCTAATGTATAAACATTTTACTTCTTAAAATGCCATTCTAAATACATTTATTTTCTTTAACCAAATGAATTTATACAGTTTGATAGAAATCAAATGTACTTAAGATGTAGAAGAATCGAATTATGTAAAATGTACATATGAATCGAGTCTTGTAAATATTTTTTTTTATTAAGATACACTTCACATCCATTAATTCTAGAGGTGTACCACTTTGTCTTATTACTTATGAATATAAAAAATTCTCCCCACAAGGTGGTGCCAATTCTTTTAAAATCATTTGCCAGATAGGAAGAAAACATTAACGGGAAATGTATATCTACAGGCTATTTGCAAGATTAAAGACAACAAAATGTTATATTGTAGCATAAAAATTGGTAACAGTGTTAGATTGATAAATTATAAGTACAATACTGTTTACATTTATATTTGTAAAAGAAACATTTTAACAGGAAAACTACCAATTGTTTAGGGGAATTTGTGTGATTATGTTTTCAATCATACTAAACTGTTATCTATGCAGTGATCATAATCACCATGGAACATTTTTCTAATCTAGTCTGCAGTTCTGGGACTGCAATACCAGAGTTTTCATCAGCTAGTCTGAATAAGCATGCATTAAGTTTTGACTCTTAAGGAACAACTCAATTAACACTGAATTTGCAACAAGCATACCTCAGTGTGTAGAATACCCATTTATAAAGCACCAGAAAAAACTTCTCCAAATTTGCTGAAATCAACTGGATGATGGCCCTTCTGAAGACTATTTTCATTATCTAGGAAGAAAAACATGCAAGATCTGTGCCTTCTGAAGCTCTTTCAGCTAAGTTTCTCAGCCTGGTTGAGATCTCAAAAGTTTTGACATTTAGATTTTATGGCCAAGGATGGCAATGAAAGACCTCATTTTATACTGGTTGATTGGAGAAAATGGAAAAACTAGCCTGGAAATATTGTGCATTTCCACTGCGATTAATATGCAACAAGCGCACCAACGTGCCTACCATCCCTGTCCTATTGTTTCTTTTTATTTTTCTTATATGTATCCATTTCATGTATCCATAACTATGTTTATACTTATACCTGTTATAATTGCTTGACTAAATAAATAAATAAATAAATATTTAAGAGCCAGGTAGTTCAGAGGATGACAGATTAGCAATTATTTGCAAGTTTTTGCATTTAGAGGAACACTGATGTAAACAGGATTTTTATAGTTACAATGTCCTCCTGAACAGAGATCTTATAGTACAGATAACTCTTGGTGTTCTGCTTTCTGATTTAATGACTAGAGTAAAACAAGTTAATTCTTGTGTGCAGGCTGCTTAAGTTGTTTGATGATATTTAAATTGTTGAGTGTTATATGAAAAATTGCCTGTGCGAACAGCAACTCTCTCCTCCAATTTAGTGATTTGGAATAGAGAATGACAAATGTGAATCATCTTGTCTTTGGTACGGCTTTTTTATTGTTGACATGCAACAAAATTAGATTGTATAAAACTGTATTACATCTGTGAACTGTTTATGCCTTCAAAGAATCAGCTGGAATCCCTTAACCCAGCTTTTTTGGTGTTTTTTTTTGATGGCACCAAAGCAACAGGAGAGGATGCTAATGCTTTTGTAAATAGATTCAAAATGCCACACAAAAAGGGTGAATGGCATAGAAAGGTTTTAGGTATACATTCTGAAACCTTCCTGTTTTTGTCCCCAAAGTTCACAACCCAAAATGGAGGTTAATCTAATAAAAGTAGTCCAGCAAACTTAACCTAGTCTGGTCACTTCGATGGCATAGATGGTAGGATTGTGAAGGGTTAGCCAATGAATATTTGGATTGAATGTCACTGTTTTCATACACAAAGCTGATGCAGATGCCTTAAAGATACTTCTGGAGATGAAGATGAAGAAGAGACAAAAGAAACCCAGCCTTCCAAGCACTGTGACGGAATTTGCAACTGAAGAGGGCTCCAAAGTTTATGTCGTTGGCACGGCCCACTTCAGCGATAGCAGTAAAAATGATGTAGTAAAGGTAATTATTGATATTTGCAGTGGATTTTTCTTTAATAGATGATCTTCTATGAAATCTTGCATATTTTTGTAAAATGCTAGAAAAAGAATTTCTTTATGGTTGAAGAGAATGTACCTTTGTTTCAAGTTTCTATCCAATCATTTTTGTAACATAAATACGTAATCTGTGAGTATATAGTTTGAGGATCTTTTTGTGGCTTTAATACAACTCTGAAGCTTTAAAGGAAGAACGGAGTATGTGAAACCTTAGGACAAAAATCCTGATGTGAAAAAAAAAATCCTTTCTTTACATTAAAAGAAGGGTTGCCTTCTATCTCTTTTGTTAGCTTCTATAAGAATTCTAGAAAGACTAGTATCTAAAAGTTCTTTTTAAAAAAGATTATTTAAGTCATTTTAATAATGTAGTTACATTTAGTTGTGAATGCTCCAACACTGGAAGCTACTTTAAACTTGTAAAATTTTCAAAACAGAACAGAAACATTTATTATGCTTTATACTGTGTTTTTAAGGAGATCTCTGATGAGGCTATTCAGCACTCTAGTATAGAACGTTGCAGGTTGGTTCTTTTTAATTTTGTCTATAGGTTTCAGCCTGAATCCATCTCTTGCAGACAATACAGGAGGTTCAGCCTGATGTGGTTGTTGTTGAGCTGTGCCAGTATAGAGTTTCTATGTTAAAAATGGATGAAAGAACTTTGCTAAAGGAAGCCAAAGAAATTAATCTGGAGAAGCTCCAGCAAGCTATAAAGCAGGTATGTGTTCCTCGGTGATAAAGTCTACTTGTTTTGGGCCTGGGAGATAATTCTTCACAAAGAGATTCAAATCATAACTTTCCTACTTCTATAGTCAGCTGCCACTGAGGCTGGTGTTAAGTATATAATATGACATCAGCGTTTTTGTAGCTTTTTCCATAGGTGTACAGCAATAGAGCACAGCTGTGAATACAAGCGTAAACTTGTGTAAGTTTAAATTTTCCAGCTTTTTCTGAAATTCCTTCAGAAAAGGGTCAAAACCATTTTTTTTAAATCTAAGTCGTGGCTGTCCAACCTTGGTAACTTTTAAGACTTCTGGATTTGAACTCCCATAATCTGTGTCATGCCCTTTATAGAGTCAGACTCTGAGGGAGAGGAGGAACAACCAACGGAGTGGCGGTGTGGCTCCGGTGGTTGTGGAGGAGGCTGGGGAAGGGCAGAGACCAGTTGGGCAGTCAGAGGAAGAACCAGGCCCATCCCCTCTACATCCTTGGACACTCAGGGACGAACGAAGAAGGCAACAACTTGGCTTGCGAGAGGGGAGGCGGCCATGATCCTCCTCATTGGTTGCAGCTGGGGAGACTAGTATATAAGAGATGATTACAACACAGAGTTACCAGAAGCAAAGTGTGTGTTATTTTGGGCTGAAGTTATCTTGGTTGGTGTCCTTCCAACAGACTGTGCCTTGTTATCTCCTTGAAGTTTGTAATTACTTCTCCGGTTCTGTTGTGGAAATTCGTCATTGTAGTTTGTTTGGTTTATTTCATCTCTATCTGCTCATTAAGTTTGGACTGTATTGTTTTCTTTTGAAGACTGTTTTTGAGTATGTTTTATTTCCAACTGAGAATTATTGAACAGAGGAGCCAAGTTGGAGGCATTAAAGGATTTTGTTACATTTGTGTTACACTCCGGGTCATCACAGTCCACAGATCTTAAAGTTGCCAAGGTCGGATACCCCTCACCCAGGTGTTTCTAACCTTAAGTTTGGGGTCAACCCAAGAACTTTCATCTAACAATCACTTCTTCGTGTTCACTGCTTTTCAGAAGGGGTATGGAGGTGAATTGCAGTGTTGTGTGAAAGAGCTAATATGACTTGGCCTCTTCTGCTCAGCCACCCTCTGGACATTGTGTCCTTTTTTATTGTTTAAAGTTGAAATGAGTCATTGCAATAGGTTGGAAGAGGTTGGAAGTAAAACAAGGAGCAGAGAGAAGAGGAAAGACGAGTTTGTAGTCGTGGAGAAGGAAATACTCTCTAGAGTGTGCAGGGGTATAAATAAGGCTCCTGCAGAATTGCTCATCAGCCATTTGATCATGGGAGAAAAATGCTGATGCTTTAAAGGTGTTGCACACAGGAGCTATGCTTGCACCCTCAAACCCTCTGAAGAACCTTTAACTCTTTAACAGTTCACATAGCCTTAAAATACATAACCTAAATAGCAATAGCACTTTATATACCGCTTTATATACCGCTTTACAGAGCGTTACAGCTCTCTATAAGCGATATACATAGTTAACCTATTGCCCCCAACAATCTGGGTTCTCATTTTACCCCCCTCGGAAGGACGGAAGGCTGAGTCAACCTTGAGCCTGGTGAGATTCGACCTGCCAAATTGCAGGCAGCCAGCAGTCAGCAGAAGTAGCCTGCAGTACAGCACTCTAACCACTGAGCCACTGTGGCTCAAAATAGTTTAAGGGAGAGAGCCCCAAATGCAACCCAAGAAGATTTTAAAAAATGAAAATTTCAGTTACGTTAAATCTTTTTGGAAGGACAATCTAATAAATCCACATTTTGAAATGTGATTATTTGGTGCAACTTCCAACAATGTGCAGGTAGAGAACCAAGACACGTGATAAGTTTTTGATAATATTCTTGGCAGACTGGACTTCACATTCTAAACACTTCCATTTCTTCCTTACTGAGTATGAGCAGAGAATGAGTGATCAGTAACCTGTGACTCACCCTAAAGAAAAATTTCTGTTTCCTGTTACATATTGCAAATATTGCAACATTTAGAAGTTACAACAATGTCTACAAAGTGATGTACCTAAAGCAGAATGATTTTCTAATCTACATTTGGAAATAGGAAATATAATCTTTTTCTTTTATTTCTGTCAATAAAGAACTCTGATTAAAAAAAACTGATAAAATATATAACAATGACATTATTTTAGGGGAAGCTGTTTGCAACGTTAGTATGGTCTGCAGTGCTATTCTCTGAATGTTTTAGTTCCTACAAACTGGCAATGTAGAACTTTGTTCAGTCTTTGTGTAGGTATGCTAACATGCACCAAAGGGAGGTGAGGTGGCTGTGACTTAATGACTCTGGAGGTGTCTCAGCTCCAGCATTTCAAGCACTAGTACTATGTGGCAGAATAAGCTCCTGTCACTTGCTTCAGTGTCTGTCTACTTAACAGTTTGAAAGCACGTTCTGTGCAAGTAGATAAATAGGTACCATTTTGGTGGGGAGACAAGTTGATACTCTCTGCAGGCAGGCAGATCACAGGTCTGAACCTTCCCATTTGCGGTCCATTTGTGAGGCAATTCTTGAAAGGGAGGGGGATTGGGCCTTCCCTGCAGGAAGAGCTACTCATCTTTCTTTCTGGTGTGAAGCCAGCTTGCCCTCCTGTGGAGCATCTTGGCAAAATGCAGAAGCATGTCCTACCACAGGTCTGGTATCTTGGCAAGCCAAACTATTACTCTGTAACTGCATTGTGATCTGCTGGCTCTTGTAACAATGGCATATGCTAATAACAGTAACAACAATGAATTGTTAATTTTTTACCAGTCCCGGATTGTGAATCGAATTGAAGATTAACCATAACAGCAACAGCAACATGCACCAATGACATTTAGAAATTCTGTCTTAACGTAAAAGTACAGTCTGATGGCAAAGGAATTCAACTAAGATCATGCCATTATTAGCAAAGAAGCAGAATGCTACATAATTGTTTTTAAAGAGGAAAATCAGCAATTAAAAAAACAAACCTCTTTTTGTTTTAAGTAGCAAGAAAATAAACTATGTGTTGTGTTGGACTGTTCAACTGCTGATTTATTTAAGGAATTATTCCGACTGTTCCCTGACAAGAAGGTTGAAACAATAAACATTATTACGCTAGAACGAGTCAGATATTTTAGAACTATTTTCTTCCCTTTTGATTCTTCAGGCGGGAAATTAACAGATGAGTAGAGTTTTTAGTAGCTTTTGGATTATAATTATTAGTTTGAATCAGTCTACTGAAGGTTATACTGAAGGTTATGGATCATATACAGGTCTTTGCACCACATTAGAGTGATATGCCAGTTGAAGCTTTGCTGGATTGGTAGACTTTGTTCATAGTCATTCATGGTTTCGTTAGCTCTTGTATTGACTACTACAACGTCGAACCGGCATGGGGCTGCCCATGAAGAGCATTCAGAAGCTTCACAGGAAGTAAAGGGTCTTGGATATTTGACACGTTGTAAGACAATTGCTTACCGAGCTGCAATGTTTACCAGTGTTTCCAGATGCAATTTAGGCTCCTGTTATCTATATATTACTAACATTCTCATTGTTATGACCTTTTCACTGGATAAAATGGCGCGTCAGGGGGCAACAACTTTTTAATCAACATACCTCAAATGGGATAACTTACAGAATGTGTCCAAAATCCATGACCCAGGACTTCCAAAGGAATGAAATTTGGGGAAATTGGTTCAGTGCTATAGGCTGATGCTACGCTGTTGCTGCAGTTCATAATCTTTCAATGTTTCGTAATAGTTTCTCAGCCAATCTCTCCACCCCTGTCTGCTGTGAAAGGGGAGGGGAACGAAGGAAGGAAGGTTTCTGCCCCAGTTCCACCAGCAAAGTCAATGGGGAAGCTGACTGGAAGTTAGAAGTTGCCACTGCTAGCAGTGTTTCCCCCCCCCCCCCCCCCAACCCGGCCACTTAGTTAAAGAAACGACGACCGCATAGGCCATGGATAGCCTGGTCACCGGGAAAGCCTTCATGGCTTGGAGCCATGTTACCTCAGGGACTGTCTCTTCCTGGTTGTTCCTACCCTCCAATTCAGTCAGGTAGGTGGGGGTGTTACAGGTCCTGTTAGCAAAGGATTGTCAGGGAGCAAGAACCTGGAGACTTGCATTCTCTGCCATCAGGGTGGGCTTCAGAAATTTTAGCAAAGGGTTCTCTGCCCAGTTGCTGAGTGGGCATGGCCATGGTGGGCATGGCCTAGTTGACTTCCTGCACCATGGCGGGGATGTTTGTTTCTCCCCCCCCAGGCTCCAGGGGCTTTCCTTGAGCCTCCAGGGGTGTGTGAAAAATGGCCTCCCTGGGCACTAGAGGCTCTCTGGAAGCCAGAAAGGAGCCCATTTCCGCATTCCCAAACTTCCAGGAGGCCTATTTTTCACCTTCCCCGAGCCTCCGCGCACCCCCTGCACTTACCTGCATCCAAAAGAAACCGCGTGGGGACTTCTGGGAGGGGAGGGGCAGGGTGGTTGGGGTCAGCTAGGAGTGGGATTTGAGGGTTCTCCAAACTGCACAAAATCTTAGGGGCTCTCCCGAACCCCTGCGAGCCCCCAGCAGCCCACCCCTGATTTCCATAGCCCCTCTCCTATGGAATATTCTCCCTTCAGGTATCAGGATGACCCCGATCCTGCTTGCCTTTTGCAAGACTCTGAAGATCTGGTTGTGTGTGTGGGCCTAGGCCTTATGTGTGTTAAGGTAGCAGCCCCCCAACCTTTTGGGCATCAGGGGCTGGTTCTGTGGAGAGGTTTTTCTGTGGACCGGAAGGGGCGTGCTTTCACATGCTGCCAGCATCCAACTGGCAGCTTTGCTTGTTTGTGTGGCCTGGTTTCTGGCATGCCACGGACTGGTGCCGGTTCATGGACTGAGGGCCTGGGACCCCTGTGTTAAGGGGCCCATTTCCTGGTTGTATTGCCATGCACAGTAACAGTTTTACTTGGTGCCATTTGTGTTTATTTTGTACGGTTTGAACTGTTGTTATGTTTTATGATGGATGCTGCCCAGAATCACTTGATGAAATGGGCATCTATAGAAATCAAATAAATAACATAAGCTATCATATTAGTCCAGTGGTGGCTGGTAGATAGATGGTTTTTAGCTTCCCTGTTAAGAGCTGAAAGAGCCAACTTCTATAACTAAGGTAAGGCTAGAACTTGTCACTGTGCTCTTCGCTCACCATCATTACCACTGCAATAGCTCTGTGCATGTGTGGGTGTGCATACGTGTACACACACACACACACACACACACACACACACACACACACACTATATGTTTGTAGGAAATTTGGTAGAAAGCCAGCTCCAAATTGTGGAATAGCTATTTTCCTGCTTTCACAAGAGTGTTAATGGAGTTATATTTGTCATTTCTTCTATTCAATTCACGTTCATTTTAATGATGTCTCTTCCTTCCTCATGTCAGAATGGGCTCATGTCTGGACTGATGCAAATGCTGCTGCTGAAAGTATCTGCACATATCACAGAACAATTAGGAATGGCTCCTGGAGGTGAATTCAGGGAAGCTTTCAAAGAGGTGAGCTTAAAATAAAAATAACAATTTTTTTTTCCCTGAGGCAATACTATGAATTGCAAAAGACTGGCAGCTTAAAAAAAAGAAAGGAGATATCCATTTATTTCATCAGATTCTCCTGGGCCAATTTCTATTGTTTAAAAATGGGAAGAAATTCTTTTTTTTAAAAACCACTTTTTTTAAAAAAAAAGTATCCATCAAACAGAATGGGACAACTCTCAGCATCCAACTTGCCGTGGACCAACTCACTGCTGGACCATTCAACAAATACAAAAGTTCATTTCGACTATGACCAAAAGTAATAAAATGAAGAAAGTCAATCCGGAAATAGACAAGTCACAGTAATTTCAATGAAAACGTGGTCACCAATAATAAAAGTATGTGATTAATACAGCGTTGAATAGTCCTGCAGCCAGTTGTCCCGCAGCGAATTGGCTGCTGTGAGTTGGTCCCAGAGCCCCATTGTTATGGGTTTCAATCTCGGTGCTAATGTCAAAGATCTGCAAGGATTGTGATTTGGCACATCGGCAAGGAATTTGAAAGAGATTTAAAAATGCAGTTGGTCCTCAACTTACAACAGTTCATTTAGTTCATTTCGACGACACTGAAAAAAGTGACTTACGACCGTTTTACACAATTATAACTATTGCAGCATTCCCATGGTCATGTGATCAAAATTCAGATAGCAATAGCAGTAGCATTTAGACTTGTTGCTTTTTACAGCCCTCTCTAAGCAGTTTACAAAGTCAGCATATTGTCCCCGACAATCTGGGTCCTCATTTTACCTACCTCGGAAGGATGGAAGGCTGAGTCAACCTTGAGCCTGGTGAGATTCGAACTGCCATATTGCAGGCAGCTGGCAGTCAGCAGTAGTAGCCTGCAGTACTGCACTCTAAGCACTGCACCACCACAGCTTGGTGCTTGGCAAATGACTCCTATTTATAATGGTGGCAAAAGTCAATGGAGAAGCCAGATTCACCTAACAACCATGTTACTAGCTTAACAACTATAGCGATTCACTTAACAACTATGACAAGAAAAGTTGTGAAATGAGGTAAAACTCACTTAACAAATGTTTCATTTAGCAACTGAAATTTTGGGCTCAATTGTGGTCATAAAATGAAGATAACCTGTATTCTGGCAATACATTAGCATATAACTGTGATGCTCAATGTTTCCCAATGTTAGCAATGTCCTATCTGTAGCAGTGTGCTTGCTAGGGAATTCTGAGAATTGAAATCCCTATAGGTAGTCCTTGATTTACAACCAAGGGGTAACCAAGTGAGTCATCACATGATTGGACCTGATTTTATGACCATTTTTAACACAGTCTTTAAGCAAAACACCGCAGCTGTTAAATCATGCAGTTAAGAGAATCACACTGTCGTTAAATGAATTAGACTTTCCCAATTGATTTTGCTTGTCAGAATTCAATTCAGAAAGTCACAAATCATAATCACATAACCCCCCAAAAGCTGCAACCACTGTAAATGTGAGCCGGGTACAAGCACCCTAACATCGATCACATGACCGTGCAGGTGGTGCCATGGTCATAACTCTAAGGATGGATCATAAGTTACTTTTTTCATAACTTTGAACTGTCAGTAAACAAATGGTTGTAAGTTGAGAACTATCTGTCCATCTTAAAGTTGCTGAGATTTAGAAGCACTGTTGTTAGATCACACCTGGGTCCACAACTGTCCTCTTGTTTGCTCTGAAGACATGTTTCTCTTCATGCCAGTATTATTTCTGTGTATTTGGTGATCAGAAAGGTCAGCAGTTCGGCGGTTCGAATCCCTAGCGTTGCATAACGAGTGAGCTTCCGTTACTTGTCCTAGCTTCTGCCAACCTAGCAGTGCTAAAGCATGTAAAAAAAATGCAAGTAGAAAAATAGGGATCACTTTGGTGGGAAGGTTACAGCGTTCTGTGCGTCTTCGGCATTTAGTCATGCCGGCTACATGACCATGGAGATGTCTTCGGACAGCGCTGGCTCTTCGGCTTTGTAAGGGACATGAGCACTGCCCCCTAGAGTCGGAAACGATTAGCACATATGTGCGAGGGGAACCTTTACCTTTATTTGTAGATTAAAGCCTTTCTCGAACATTTAAGCTTAGCGGGAATTTGTCTAAAATGTTAGTGAAAATTGAACCCTTGAATCTATCTGATGGATGATAACTACAATGAAAGAGACAAATATAGGCAACGTTCAGTTCGTTTAATTCGAACAGTGGTGTTGCCTTACTAAATTCTCAGGGATAATATTGGCAGCCAGAATCCAAAAAGTGTTCCAGATTCGCTCAATGGATGAAATGAATCCTCCTGGTGTGGTTGACCCCACATATTTTAAGTTCCCAGTCTAGCTGCTTCTTCAGTGTGTATAGTATAAAAACAAAATATATGTGCACTTTTTTTAGTCACCTTCTGCTGACTCAAATCTAAACCATTTTAGCAATTTAGAAAGTCAGAAATGATTTTACTTGCAAAAAGGAGTTTTTAATTGCAACCACCCTCCTTCCCCCCACCAGTTCCCCATTCAAGACCCATTCAGTCTTTTCATTTGCCCAGGGCCTTAAACGCCCCCAGAAGTTTATTTTCAAAAATCTGGTTGTTGTTTTACTGCCAGGAAGCCACATATATCAAAAGCTTTCTCTTGCACCTTGGTTGTGGTTAGCTTCAGTATTCCGTAGAACTAAAAATACAAATTATTATTATTATTATTATTATTATTATTATTATTATTATTATTATTATTATTATTATTATTATTATTAT
>JANHFN010009590.1:19245-29674 GCA_032468175.1 Toxicocalamus goodenoughensis
TCTCCTGCTCCCTCTTATGGCCATTTCCAGCCACACCCAAACATATTGGTTTTTGCACTTAAAGTGCCCTGTTACATATTTAAATCCTGGTTTATTTTTACTTCACTCCAAATACAGGGTTAGGTCAGTATGCTTACCCTAACAACTTCCTTAGCTAGCAATTTTGATCTTTTGTCAAGATTGTCAGAGTTGATTAAATCAAAATGTAATTTAAGTTTACATTCTTGATCTTAGTCAAAAAGGCCAAGAAGCGATAAACTTAAATTTAAATTTAGAATCATTATGTGATTATTCACATATTTAATAACTTATCATTTTAAGAATCATAATTGGACAGTCAGATCTGAAGCAACTCTGAAGCAACTGCCCATGTCTATATATAATCTAGGAACCTCAAAGCTGCATCTCTTTTCATGGATGTGTCAATGAATGGTTTTGTGCATCATGCTAAACTATGATTTTCAAACCATATATTGCTAGGTCATGAACCATTGTTTACAGTGGTTGAATTAATACATTGCACTAAGTACAAATAATCAACTGACATTCTAGTTTAAGTCTAGTGAATCAGCCCAGTTATTGTCTTCATCTCAAGTTTGAGTTTAATGTTTTATATATTTAGCTTAGACCCTTGGTTGAACAAACAATGACTTCCGATTTGGGACAGTAAATTAACTCAGTGATCCAAAAATTTGCTACCCAGTTACTGCTTACTTCTTCAAGCAAGATCACAATGAGATGCATTTATGGGTGAAAACCATATTCCTCCATATCTTCTTTCCCCTCTTTTTTCCCTTCTTCTATTTTGGAATGCTTGTCTATCATAGATGGAGGAAAAGAATAGAAGCTGAATGCTACAGTTTGTGTTTTGCAGGCAGATGACCTGTCCTGTCCTTCCAAACTGGTATCAGGCAGATTTGTTTTCATTCTCTGTAAATGAAGGATGGAAATCCTCGCTCTCTCCTGAGGCTCAACTACAACTCCCAAGATCCTTTGCTGTTGGCCCTGTTGACTTGTGCGGAATAATGCATCCGTTTGAATCTCTAAAACAGTAGTGTAAGTGATTTAACATTGGTATTGCCAATTATTGTTTCTTTTGCTCTCCGTCCTAGCTGAACCTAGAAGATGCGTCCCTTCTGTTGTAGTTGGCGTGGTCGGCATGGGTCATGTACCAGGGATTGAAAAGAACTGGAACACCGATTTGAATATTCAGGAAATAATGAGGTAATTCTCTCTCGGGTAGGTTTTGTTATTTTTTTTTAATAAGTTACAATGGCTGCGGTTACCTTGAGGCAAGAATAAAAATAAAAAAGCAAATGAATAGACATAGGTGCAAATTACAATACTACAGATGCAGTTATCACACTATCATGCTAAAATGGCTTTGGTTAGATAGGAAATATATCAAAACCCAGTATATTTGTTACACTGCCTATTAAGCAATTTTCTAGATGAAACAAATGGTGAAAACAGCAGTAGGAATGGGATCTTGAAACAGAAGGACTCCCTGCTGACAAAAATCTGTGACCTGTAGATACTGAGATGTAAATATAGGTTCAAGCAGTCCTTAACTTAATAAACATTCATCTAGTGACTGTTCAAAGTTGCAAAAGCATTGAAAAAAGTGAGCTATGAACATTTTTCACGCTTATGACTGTTGGAGCATCCCTGTGGCCACATGATCAAAATTCAGGTGCTTAACAACTGCCATGGATTTATGTTGGTGGCAGTGTCCCAGTCATGTGATCACCTGCTGCAAACTTCTGACAAGCAATGTCAAGGGAAGCCAGATTTATTTTAAAAACCATGTTACTAACTTAACTGCAGTGATTTATTTTAACAACCATGGCAAGGAAGGTCATAAAATGAAGCAAAATTCACTTAACAACTGTCTTGCTTAGCAACGAAAATGTTGGGTTCAGTTGTGATTTTTTTCATTGAATTGGAGTGGAACCCATGGAAATCTAACTTGGGGCCCAACTGATGTTGACTGGGCTATACATAATACAACCAAATCAGAAGCCAATTCAATCATTTAGTAAGCCGTTAAGCGGAGGTCCCATAATTCCTGAGAAGGATTCTCTGAATTTTCCAGAAGGGTCCATGCTTGTAGATTTGCAGATCTATTTATTTATTAATCAGGTCCATATAGCTGCCCGTTTCACAAAAAGTGACTCTGGCTGGCATACAACAGTCCAGGGGTCCCCAAACTTGGCAACTTTAAGCTTTGCTTGCTGAGGCATTTTGGGAGTTGAAGTCCACAAGTCTTAAAGTGGCCAAGTTTGGAGACCTCTGCAATAGTCAGTAAAGAATACATATATAAAAACATACTTTTAAAAATAGAAAAATCAGCATTAAAAACTAAACACGAACCCTAAGCAGAGAAAGAGCATTCACCTCAATAGTCTCTGGTTCCTAACCTGATGGCATAACTGACTCTTTATGGACTTCCGTAACACTACAAAGATGGAGCTTGACCTAATGTACAGTTGGGTGGAGGTAATGTTCAATAAGGCGAATCATGGCACAGCAGACAAAGCTGGGACCTGCCATATGTTGATCTCTGGCAGATGTTCTCTGTAGCATCCTCTCTCTGCCAGATCTAATGGGCCAGGCTGATCTAACTGAGGAGACGCAGTCCCTCAAATGCCCCAGCCGTATGGCGTGGCAGGGATTTAAAGGTTAAAACCAACACCTTGAAACTGGGAGCCAGTTGTAGAGCAGAGGTGTAGTATGACCCTCGTAAGAGCACACATAAGCACCACTGCGCTCTGCACCAGCTGAAACGTCAAAATACTTTTGATGACCTATGTCAGTCTTGGCACTGTTATAACTAAGGAGAGAAGCAACCTAGAACTAAGGAGAAATTCCCCTGATAGTTAGGACAATTAATCAGTGGAACAACTTGTCTCCCAGAAGTTGTGAATTGTCCCACACTGGAGGTTTTTAAGAAGAGATTGGACAAGCATTTATCTGAAGTGGTGTAGGGTTTCCTGCCTAAGTAGGATAATAGAGCTTCACTAGCAGCGGTAGCTCTTCCATCCCAAGGATCAGCCCATGGCTTTCCACTACTCTCCTCTGCCTTTTGCGCAGCTGCGCGTCAGGCACTTGACCTCCTCCTCATCATCATCATCATCATCAACTACCTCCAAACCTGGGGGCTGTTGATTCTACACACTCCGCCTGTCTCGATCTCTTGACAGCTCTATTCCCTCTCAGATTCTCAGGTTGGTCCCCACTGCCTCCTCATCTGATTTGGCTGCTGGAGGGGCCAGCTGCCAACAGGCCACAACAAAATATTATGATTTAATCTTGAGTTAAGTCCTGGGAGTCCCTGGCCGTGGTCTGTGGCCACAAAAGGTATTTAAAGGGAGTCCGTGTTGAAGAAAAGGTTGAGAACCACCGACATAGAGGATTCAATATATGAAAGCCTATGAAATTAATGGAAGCCATGATACGATTTGATGCTAATAACAATCGGTCCTTTTTCTGATAACCTATTTGGATAGTAACTTTGTTTTCTCCCTGTCTCCTTGTTTTAGTGTGCCTCCTCCATCCACGTCCAGTAAAATCCTAAAGTTTGTTATAAAGGCTACAATATTTGGACTGGTGGGCTACGGCTGCTATCGGATGGGACACAGGACAGTTCGGTTTATCCTTTCTGTGCCCATTGCACAGAAGTATCTTCAGAAACTGATAGACATAAAATCTCAGCATTGATTTGGGAGACTGCATCTGGTTGGGATAAAATGGAATGCACAAAGAAACTGGAAAACAAGGCAAGAAAGCTTTTGTCCTAAAGTCTGTTGTGATGCCAAGTTACCAGATAAGCATTGGATTGGCATTAAGTGCTACACCAGCTGTGATCTATACAATTAAGTGTTTTCCTATCAATCTAATGAAATGTGTGGCATAAACATATATGCCAATATAAGGTACCCAGAATATGTACACATATATTATATTAATATGTGTATGTAGCATATTTATAACGATGAAATAATATAATAAAAGCCCAGTACGATCCACTGGTAACTTCCAACAAGCACCCTAAAAATGAATGAAACTTTTGTAAGAACCCATACAGTTCTTCTCATCACTGTAGCTTACACAGGAGAAATGCTGAGTTTGATGTGACCCTTGATTTTCTGTCAAAAGAGCAGAAAAACAATTATGTGGATTGTGTTCTAATTAGAAAGCACAGTGGCCCATACAATGTGTGCGTTTTCATTATCAGTAATATTGAGTTATACTTCCCAGAGCCCAGCAATTAAATCTTTAGAAGGATCCCTTCTTACTGGAAATCTTTTATACATAGTGGCTTTTTTAAAGGACAAAAAACCAAAAACAAAACCTGAATAAACTTTTGGTATATCACAAAATATGCTGGCTATTGTTGATAAAATTGTTATCTTTTGAAAGCCTTACTTACTTTAAAAGTTGCCTTTAGCATTACTAAGCAGACGTGATTCAGCCAAAATTAAGCACTTTAAGATTCCAATTCCCATTCAGGAGTGCAGAAACTTGGTTGGATCATGCTTTTGTTTTTAGCCCTCTATAACAATCTTTTTTTTTTCTTTTTCCTTAAATGAAAAGTTTAGCTGCAGCCTATCTGCTCCCCCCTCCCTTTATTTCAGTTTTTTGTTAGAAAACCTATGTTTATAGGACTCTCAGTTCCTGTTGGTGTGAATATCAGTGTTTCAAAATTACTGAGAAAATTATACATTTATACTGTAGACTTTTTCATTCCTTTCATTCCTCCTTTTTGGGAAAAAAATCTGGAACAGCTCTTTATGTAGAATTTATCCTTCATTTCTTGAATACCATGCGAGCTATTATCACAATTCCATGTGAATGTAATAAAATACCGATTAAAAGACTAAATGGAATGTTATTTTAACAAATACTAGTGTTTTTAATTTGTCTGGATTTTGCTAACATTACATTATGGGTACTTTTCAACTAATTGAACTTTTTAACATCACATTTAAAAAAACAACCTATCATGTATATTTAAATACCATTAGAATTAGGATTGTGTATTTCTGTCCTCTCTACAGATCATAATAATCATAACATTTAGCCCACTGAAAACATATTGTTAGGATTACATCTTGTGTGAATTTGGGGGGGAAAAAAACCCCAAATCCTTCGTTTCTTCTCTCCACCTTTTGGGACGATGGATAAAAGTGCACAATTAGTGATTGAAATTACAAGTGGGTCTCATTTAGTGATTGTCTTGCTTAGTGATAATTACGATGGTGATGCAAAAAGTCCATACTTTTGCATTTATGACGGTAAAGTAAAGAAGAGCTGAAGTAAGAACATAAGCACAGTTGTGGTTTCATCTAGCAACTGCTTTTCTTAACAACCAAGTTGTTGGTCCCAGTTGTGGTCACTAAACAAGGACTACCTGTAACAACTGTGTTCTGACTGCATATTTAACACAGCAAACATGAGAATCAAAACCTTCAACTGAGGGCTGTTGGAAACCTGCTTTTGAAAGGTTCCTAGGCTCCTTTCTGTTTTCTTAGCATGATCTGGAACAGAGAGGTGTGCTTAGGCCCCACTGAAAAACTTGGACTTAAGAACGATTGGCTATAAGGGTCTTTGCTTAATGCTTGCCTTGGAGGCAATGGCCTTAGTTTTCTTACTGCTGATCTTGCAGTAGACAAATGTCATCATAGGTCAGACCAAAAAAACTGTCTTGGGACTTCAAGACATTGTTTTTTAATTCAATAGAAGTATTGGTATACCAATCAAAGTCCAATGGGCTGTATTCTCCAGCATCAAGGGGAACAAATACTGCTAACTGAAGTTTAATTTGTTTTTTTTATATAAATAAAGTATCACTGTGCACTGCTATTATACTTGCAGAAACAACAACCTGATCCTGCTACTTAAATGCATTAGAATCAATTTGTTTTGGGATTGTGCCAATCACTTGTAATCAGTCGTGAGATTTCTACTCCCAACATTCCCAACCAACAAGGTTGAAGAATATGGATCCATAATATGGGATCTGAATTCAAGAATCATTGTACAATTGGGGGGGTGGAGGGGGGGAGAGAAACAGCCTTAACTATATATATATTCCCCTCATAATAAATCTGTCAGAACAAGCATAGAGTCTGATTCATGAAATGATGGGGGATTTTTTTAAAGATACAAATCAACATGCGTGCAAAGATTGTGTCACTATTCTTCATGCTGCTTTTTGATCATGGCTCAAAAAAAATTACACTTAAAGGTATCTTGTACAAGCAGTGTTTAATAAACTACAGGGATTATATTAATTCTTACAGTTTCCTTTAACTTTTAACACTTAAGTTGAATCAAATGTTTACAAGGAAATTCTGTGAAAATTATTTTACCTTTTGGGGAATTAGAAAGCTGAAGGGAGGAACTATAGAGTATTACCATTTACACCTTAGTTCATTGAACAGTTTATATAATATTTTCAATTTTCAAGCACAGTTCTCTATTCACTGGAAAATAACTCCCATTAAGTTTAGTGGGAATTAATTCACAATAAACATGGATAGGATTTTTATTCTGTGTTTTCCTCATCTGGTAAATTAAATGTTTACTTGGAAGTATTTGTAATTGGATAATTATTACATAAGATTTAAAAAAGATACATGGCAAACACAAGCCTTAACTTGAATGGATTCATGCTTAACGATGAACTTGAGGCACATTGTGCTGTATGTATTTCCACTTGCCAAAAATAAATAAAAATTACCTGTATGCAGGTATCTCATCTTTACCAATAAATTGTGTTTTATTTTTTTAAAAATGTATTGGCTCTTTGTTGATGTATATCCCAGAATTCTACAGCATGTATGAATAGATATCCTGGGTAGTCTTTATCTTGAATTCCTCATTCATCCCTAGCTGTTTCAGTATTGGTGAAATATATCCTATATATCCAGCATAAAAGGAAATTTATAGAAATGTTGGTTGTGTACATTGTAAAATAATGGTAAAAAACTGTGTAACAAAATAAGGGAGTGGGGAAATAACTGTTATATAAAACCAATACATTTTTCCAGTTTTTCACTGAATGAGAGAGTGACACCATAAGTCATTACAAGTCAAGGTTGTTCATCTTTTATGTTGCAGCACTTAAAAGTCCCTTTGGACAGACTTGCTGTTACATAAGTTTTGGAACCAACATATTTCCTGTGTGTCTGCATGGCATCACATTCCCCCAAAAAACCACCTTTTAGAGTTGGCTTTAATGATTTTGGCATCCCACAAAACATTAAAATGGCTATTCTGAATTTGAGGGTGTATCTTCCACAAATCCCATGTTTCTACAACTGCATAATTATGGGTAGAGTTGTTCTTAGGCCCCCCACAAACAGCTTTTTCCTTTGCTGGTATTTACTAGAATAGAGGTATCTGTAGGAACAAGGTTGCTAGTAATCTGGAATTCTGCAGCTCAGTATGAAAATTAACAACCCTTTTCAATGGACCAACTTTCTGGAGATTATTATCCTTTAGGCATATTTCAGAATTGAGTCACAATCGTATTGTTGTAAAACACAATAAAATACAGCGACCATCCATATCGCTGACTATATGATGATATCACAAATGTGAATAGGCTTTATATAACCCTGCTGACGGTTGGATTATGCCTGCCATCACTAATATGGGTATTCTAAATAAGCAACAGACATACTGTAATTTAGATTACAATTCGTCAGAGGTTATTTCTATTTAGATCTCAGAGATGAAATGGATTAAGCTTGCAGCAAAAATAAAGAAAGCTCAGGACATTCTTAAGGTATCACCAAATTCGATTGTCTTTTGCAGCTCCTCTTAGTCATTTGCATAACAGCCAATGTCAATTCTTACCTGCTTTGATAGCAATGTCTCTGTTAAAATGCAGAGAAGATAAAAAGAAAAAGAAAAATATTGTTACTGAAGGAAGATAAAGGCTGGCTTAGCGGCAGAATGCTGGAAATTGATGTTTCTAATGCAGAACTAAGCAAGCAGCAGCAGTGTGCACAGGGTCCAGTTCTATGAAAATGACAAAAGCAGTGTTGCACCATTTTCAACACGCTTACCTCTTTCCTACATGCACAAAATGGCGTGATACCCACAAAAGGGTCTGACAGTGCAATATGGCCTTAATCATTTGATCCCCACCTGCAGATCCCTGTGGAATGCAGTTAGTTGCCTTTCGATATTTTGAACTATCATTCCACGCTTTCTTCAGCTGACAAGCAATGATGCTAACGTGATGGGGCTGAGGAAAGAAGAAACTGAAAAGCATAGAGGGTACCTTGTCTTTGAAGTAGCTTCTATGCGCTGCTCTCTCTTTTTTTTTGAATGAATTTTTTATTTTTTATCTTTTAAAAACATCTCATTAGGTGAACAATGTGATTCCAGGTTTTCACATTTCAATACAAATGTGACCATAATTACATACCAGCTTTCATATCCATATCATATTATTACTTATTACACTTTTCTTTAAATAATCTCATACACTATTTAACAGTATTATTCATATTCTTATTCACTTTCTATATTCATTACTCTTATTTTATACAATCTCATCATATTACAGCTTATTTCATTTGTCTTTATTCTCCTGTCTTATTCAACAATATTCTCCATATTCAATTTCTATAATAATTATACACATTTTCTTACATCTGTCACATTTGCAGTTTTTTCCACATATAATTATTCCATTCAAAGGTTTCCCCCCTTTTATTATCAATTCGAGCTTGCCACCCCTTTACTTATTCATTTTCCCCATTTTCTCCCTTTAACCTATTATAAAAATTTATAACAATATAGCCATCATAGTCCCTTAGTTACTATTAATTAATATCCATACTATTAATTAGGTAAACACAGACACTATATATATATATGTAGGACTAGGTGTGTTCGGGTCTTTTCCCGTGTAAGATTAAGAGTATCTCACTGCTTGCACTGGCGCAAAGCCGAAAGCACCAGCCTGAGGATGGCGAGTGGGAGCTTGCCAAAATGTTGCCAAGATACTCTTAATCTTACACGGGAAAAGACCCGAACACACCTAGACCTACATACCTGTACCCATGAAAATCTATGAAAACATACATATATATATACAAGGGGTCTGAGGATCTCATCTTGGTACCTAATGGCAGTCAGGCTACCTCTGGGGAACACATGGAGGGCTGTGCGGCCCCCTAAAGAAATGCCACCCCACACCATTACTGACCCACTGCCAAACCAGTCATGCTGGAGGATGTTGCAGGCAGCAGAACGTTCTCCACGGCGTCTCCAGACCCTGTCACGTCTGTCACATGTGCTCAGTGTGAACCTGCTTTCATCTGTGAAGAGCACAGGGTGCCAGTGGCAAATTTGCCAATCTTGGTGTTCTCTGGCAAATGCCAAATGTCCTGCACTGTGTTGGGCTGTAAGCGCAACCCCCACAACCCCCATGAAAATGGATCTGGTTGTTCCTTGTTAGTGATCTTTGCTGCAACTTGAATATTGAATGTGCCCTTCTTGTCTTATCAGACTCACAGTATTCAGTACCATTTCCCATGGTATCTTACTAGACCATGTAGAAGGGTTAGAAGTTTGCGACATTCTGCCCCTATTTTTATTGTGCTATCTGAGTGAGTAGTTCCAGTTTATAAGCATAGGGAAAGATGTGTTCATAGCCCCAGTTGCTTACAATCCCTTTTATAAATATTATTATTATTATTATTATTTCATCATTCCACTAACATCCTTTTCTCTATCTCCTGTTTGTCGAACTCTTCACTTTCACTCCATGTTGTTCTATTTTCCTTTACTTCAAGGTCAATTTTTCCTAACAGCACTCTTTGTAGTAATAACATAATTTTGTCCATTTAAAAATTCTTATTGTCCTTGTGTTTCATCATAAACAATCAAACAAATCATCCTGTTTCCATATAAATATACACAAATTAACTGATTCTTAAGTTTCATATAGAAAACAAGCAGTCTTTTTTTCTAAGTAAATACTCACCAGTTATTCTCAGTCATATATGGGTACAGATAATCTAATTACTTTTTCTGCTGGTTCTCATCTCAGTTCCACCCATCTGTCACCTAAGGAACTAATTATTTCCACATGTTGCATTCCTATGCAATGTTCCATAGTTTTCCCCAAGAGATGTTCCTAGCCCACAGAAGCACATATTAATAGGATTACAATGGCTGTTATTATTGTGATCAATTAGAAATAATGTATTCATTACATTAAAAAAGTGATGATCAAGAAAATATCTGCTCTAACTGCTGCCACCATCAATCAGGGTGCCACAAGGTTCTGTTTTAGGCCCAATACTCTTCAATATCTCATTAACAACAGATGAGGGAATAGAAGGGGAACTTACCAAATTTGCAGATGATACTAAGCTGGCAGGAATAGCTAACACCCAAGAAG